>WBMZ01011552.1:0-12252 GCA_013400975.1 Atrichornis clamosus
GCTTTCTTCAGGGTGATATCCTTAAACGTTCACTCTTTCTGAGGCGGAATCCAAACCTTGGCCTGAATCCCTGTCTGTGGACAATGTCATTTTTCCACAGCTAGGAAAACCTGCAGAGCCAGTGATTTATGTCCGCTTGTGAGGGGGCATTCAGGGCTCCAAGGACAGAGAGANAGGGGGCATTCAGGGCTCCAAGGACAGAGAGAACAGAAGTTCCTGGGAGCTGTTGTCTGGAAGAAACCCTCCGACATTTGGAATTTTTGGAGGCCGAATCCCAATTTCAGCACTGGGCACCTGGCTGTGAATGATGGCACTTTTCCACAGGAAAAAATACCTGGACACCCAGGGTCTTATTGCCAGTTGGGAGAGTGCATTCCGGCTTCCAAGGCCAGCCAGAGCAGAAGTCCCTGGCAGCTTTCTTCAGGGAGATGTCTTCCAACATTTGGAATCTTTGGAGGCCGAATCCCAATTTTGGCCACAAGCTGTGAACAATGGCTCTTTTCCACAGGAAGGAAAACGTGGATACCCAGGGTCTAAATGCCAGTTAGGAGGCATCATTCAGGGCTCCAAGGATTCCCAGAAGAGCAGATCCTGGCAGCCTTGCTCTGGGGATAATCCTCTGACATTTGGAATTTTTGCATGTCAAATCCCAATTTCGGCAGACAGAACCTGACTGCGATCGATGGCTCTTTTCCACAGGCAGGAAAACCTGGACAGCCAGTGTCTTATGGCCAGCTGACAGGTGGCATTCAGGGCTCCAAAGATAGCCAGAATAGTAGTTCCTGGCAGCCTTGGTCTGGAGATAATCCTCTGACGTTCGGAATTTTTGGAGGCCAAATGCCAATTTCGGTCACAATCACCTGGCTACAAACAATGGTTCTTTAACACAGGAAGGAAAACCCAGACACCCAGGGTCTAAATGCCAATTGGGAGAGGGCATTCAGGGTTCCAAGACCAGCCAGAGCAGGAGTTCCTAGCAGCTTTCTCCAGGGAGATATCCTTCAATGTTCGCTATATTTGAGGCAGAATCTGAACCTTGGCCTGAATCCCTGGCTGTGGACAATGTCCTTTTTCCACAGCTAGGAAAACCTGCAGAGCCAGAGGAATATGGCCACTTTGGAGGTGGCATTCAGGGGTCAAAGGCCAGCCAGAGCAGTAGTTCCTGGCAAATTTCTTGTGGGAGAAATCCTCCGCCATTTGCAATTAGAGTATACCGAACCCTATCTTAGGCCAGAAGCTCCTGGCTGCGAATGATGGCTGTTTTCCAAAGGAAGGAAAACGTTGACAGCCTGTGTCTTAGGGCCAGCTGGGAGGTGTTCCACTCAGAGGGAGGTTGCTGATCGCAGCCCACTGCGGTCCAGGATAGCTCAGTGTCTCATTTTTGACCATGGTTTATAGGGTCGCAAGAGAGTGGGTTTTAATCATAACAGTGCTTCATCCTGGCCACAGTTTGCGTGGGCACTTTCTTTGAAAATGTGAGAACAGAGATGTTAAAGAATAAAAGGGATTGTTATGAACAGCCGTTTGTGGGAGCAGACAATATTTCTGATAAGCTTAGGAAGAGCTGAGCCCATGTGCCAACCATCAGGGCCAAGGCCTAACCAGCATTTCTCACATTTCAGTGGGGCCTGGAAGAGGAGGTGGGAATGCACCACCACAATACACCCCATGACTAAAGTCAACTTCTCTTTCTCCACAGAGTGGCGGTGTGCCTCTCTGTGTGTGTACCTCTTGCCTCTGTGCCTGTGGTGTACCTCTTGCCTCTGGGCCTATAAATGGGGATTTAATTATGTTCCAATTGTAAAGTGAGGGAAATTTTTGATCAGGTTACCTTTCTGACTTCTCTGAGCATGATGGAACAATATTACATATGTGAGGAAGTTTATGTGGCAGTGTAACCTGTCTAGCTAATATAAAGGACAATATTCAACAATGAGCATAATAAGACAAAAATCAACAAAATTACAATACGATGCAATATTAGATCTAGAATTCCTCTTGCTGTTAGTGACCACTGAATAAAATGTCCCACCAGTGATTTTTTTCCATCTCTTACCACTCTTTCCAAGATATGGTGTATTTCTTCTGTATCATGATGAACAGTGATTAGAGCTCTGTGTCCATCACTTCAGACTCGTTCTAGTAGAAAACACAGGTTGTCATGCTGCAGTAATTTTTTGCCAGTGCAAAGTTCATTCCAACAGGAGTGAGTAGTAAATCTTGACAGGATGTGTAGGTAGGCTGCAGTAATTAATGAGTTATGACAGGAACTGAAAAGTTGAAGTCACATCCCCTAATTTTGGAAAAAATTACAAATGCAAATGTTTGAGTGATTATTTATTCCTATAATGGTATAGTCTGTAAGTATGGAATCACAAACAGTTCTTGTAGAAACATAATTTAACATATATAAGCACAGTTTCAGGAATTCCATCAGGATGTATTTCACAATTATTAACATTCTATTTAGTGTCAAGGCAAAGTTCTAGGGCTTTGATAGTGTTACTGTCACAAATAAATCCCTGTTATTTTATTAATAGTTTGCCATTTATTCCAGATTATTGTTCAAATTTCAGTGGGCAATGTACTTTCATAGTCTTCCTTATAATTGTTACTACAGTAAATTTTACTCACAGTTGAGCTTGGATGCAGCTGAAAGCATTCACTATCAACTGATGATCCTTTTCCATATTTTGTTTCAACATAAGGGTCATGGAGCAGCTACTGGTCTTGTAATAATTACTCTGTTCCTCGCAAGAGATATATTAGAAACTGAATAAGTAAATTTAATTGTAGATTGTGTTTCACATATTACAGTAAAATTTTCCATTGCCAAATTCATATTATTAGGTGGAATTCCTAGATTTGTACAATTATAGCTGACTTCATTAGTAATTATCAGCGAAATGCATTCAGGCTCAAGTGTGGGTACAACTGTTACCATAGTGATGACTGTAGATAGGAAAAGTGAGGGTCTTCCTCCCGTGGGTCAGGTTTGGTGCTGTATGTGTCCTGTCTGGTTCATTTTGGTACTGATTTCTTCTATGAGGAGAAGAACATCTTCAGCAGAGATGTGCTGGCATTGTTCCCAGTATTATTTTCTGAAAAGTAAAAATAAAACAGGTCTTGGGAGGCCAGGTTTGACCAGACAGGTTATTCCATTAAAAAGAAGGAAAAATCCACCGTGCACTAAGTCTGTGTTTTGTACCACTATTGTCAGTAGCTTCCCAAGAAAGTGGACCACGAGGTTTAGTCAGAATCATAGGCACAATTCCAATTTGTGGTAATTTTACCATAACAGCTTGTCCTGGTTGTAGTGCTGTCAGATGTTCTCCCATGATGGGAGGTGGAGCACTTTATTCATATTTTGTAAAGAATGCTCTGCTCGCAGGACTCCCAGTAGGTCCATACCAATTATTTAGTTGCTGTAGTACTTTGGGAAGTCGAGCATACCCCCCAGTCATGTGTGGTTTAAGGCTCTTTCTCAATAAATCATTAGCTCTTTCTATGATTCCATTTGTCTGAGGGTAGTATGGGGTATGAAATACCCATTGAATTCCTTCATGTTTGGCCCGTTCTTGTACCTCCTTACAGGAGATATGTGAGCCATTAACACTTTGGATAGCATCAGGAGTAGGCAGACTTGAGAACCATGATGACAGTCCACACACTGTGTTCTGACCATCAGCCTTTCACTATTTATCTGCCATGGGTAGGCCTGAGACTACTCTCACACCTGTGGGGATGTATTTGTATCCTGCAGAGGGTCTGAGTAGCCCGATGTAATCAACTTGTCATGTACATCACAGAGCTTTTCCTTCACTGATGTGTAGGGGTAGTGCTTTAGCAGGATGATCTAATTGTAATTTTAATCTACACTGAGGGCATTCTGTAAGAATAGTTTCACAGAGTTTCCTGTTTAGGGGCCAACCTGTGCTTTGTGCAGCAAAATAGAGTGCTTCTTTACCAGTGTGACCTAATTTTTGATGTAACTGTTCTCCTAATCGGTACCATTCCTGATTTGAGAAGTCTTCTATCTTTATCTCTCTGATTTTAGTTAATTCGTCCACCTTTCTATTCCAGTTCGTGGATGGTTTGTTATCTTTGATATGGGCTTTAACCCATCCTATTTTGAATGGTGTTTTTCTGGCTATATCTAATAACAATTGCCAGTCTTGAGATCTCCAGATGGGAGATTTATTTACTTCCCAATTTAGTGATTCTCACTGGCAGAGCCACTGGGTAGCACCAGTTCATACNGGCAGAGCCATAGCACCAGTTCATACAGCATAGGAGTCCACATAAATTGTTTTTGCTCCATTTTGAGCTGCTAGAACAAGTGCTCTTAACTTTCCTACTTGTGCACTACCTTCACCCTCTTCTATCACTTCTTTGTTTGTGTTGATGTTTAATGCAACTGCCTTGTATTGCCAATTATCACTTACCCTTTTTGCTGAGGCATCAGTGAACCAAATATCTTCTGTTGGCATCCTCTCAGTAAGGGGAAGTACATCTCAAATTGATGAGGGTTTGAAAGGTTGTTGCGTTGCTAATGGATCTGTGTTGATATTCATTTGTAATTTAGAAATTTTAGTAGGTCCTTCTGTTAATTTCTTTCCTTCTGCAACTGACATTAGGTAGGTATACCATTTCCTGATTGTGGATTTTTGTGCAACTCCTTCTGGGGGAGCAGACCCCTTTAAAATAGACTCCAGCAAATTAAAGGATCCTCTTGTTTGTACAGACTGTTCCTGATGTCTCTTCTCAGCTTGTTTCACTGCTCGAACTAAGGATAAGGGTCCCTTTTCCCATTCAGAATACCTCTGTTGTGTCTCTTTAAATACGGTAGAACTAAACAGTAAAGGGTTTTTTTGGTCAATCAGGGCCAGTTTGGAACAGGTTACAATGCGTACCATGCTCTGCAAAACCCCATTCTGCTTTAAGAGGATTGTTGGGTGCACTGGTCCTAGTGACTGATATGTTTTTAATCTCAGTATTAAGGTTTTGACTGACTCCTCATGCTCTGAATTCCATTCTCATTGTTTTCTTTTTCATAAAAGTGAGTACAGTGGATAAGCAATAATAGAAAATACAGGTACATGTTTTCTCCAGTATCCTAAAGTTCCCATTAATTGTTGTAATTCATTCTTTGACTGAGGCACCTGTATTTGTTCTATTTGCTTTAAGGTGTCTAGAGGAACTACTGCACTGCCAGCTATCCACCAAGTACCCAGAAATTTTACTTCTTCACTTGGACCTTGACATTTTTCAGGTGGAATTTCAATTCCTGCTTCATGTAATGCTTCCCATACAGCTGTTGCTGCTTCCCCAGCTTTTTCATGGGAATATCCTCCAATTAGAATGTCATCGATATATTGATACAGTTTCACATCTGGGGGGAGTGAGACTGTAATAATTCAGCAAGTGTGGCATGAGCAATTGTGGGTGAATGTTTATATCCTTGAGGGAGTCTGTTAAAGATATATTGTACACCTTCCCAGGTAAAAGCAAATTTCTCTTTATCCTCCTCTTGTAAGGGAACCATAAAAAACATCTTTTTTATATCAAGCACTGCCATCCATGGATGTGCAGTTGCTTTCAGTGTAGCTGTTAAATTTGCGATATTAGGCACTGCAGCTGTGACTGGGTCTGTCTTGGCATTTAAACACCGGTAATCGACTGTAAAACACCACTGACCAGATGGGTTTTTCACTAGCCATAGTGGTGAATTATATGGAGAATGAGCTCAGGAAATGATTTGTCTTTTCTCCAAATCAGCTAGAGCCTCAGAAACTACTTTTCATGCTGCACCAGGGATTGGGTATCATGATACATTAGTAATTTTTGTTGTAATAGTTTGCAGAGCACACGCAGTGTAAATTCCGAATTCTCAGCTGGGTATGGGTTGGTATTAGAATCGAAGGACCACACGCTGCCATGTGGCAGACGCCAGGTTCGACCATTCAAAACATCAAACCCCAAAATATTTTCATTGTGATCTTTAACTGCAAAGTGAGTGGAAGACATGCACTCCTCCCCCGGGAACCATAAATTAACCTTAGCCGTTTTACACACAACACTTGCTCCGTTTACTCCAGTGATTTTAACTCTTTGCCGTCCAAGTTGTACAGCCAAATTTTTGGCATCATGTTGTGTTAATATTGAAATTTGTGCTCCTGTATCTATTAGAAATTTAGTTGACTACGGGGACCTGGAATCAGAATATATGGGCCCTTGTTATCTATCCATTGATAAGCTTCTACTTGCTGGACGGGCAGGACTAGATGCCATCCCGATTTCATTCATTTTTTGAGTTCTGATTTTGGGAAGAAAAATGGTTATTATTCCTCCTGGGAGTTGGTGCTGATACCAGTGTTAGCGTCTGTGTGTTTGGAGTGTTTTCCTGATTTTTGTCATCTCATTTTTGTCATCAAAAGCATCAATTAGGCCCTGAATAGTACTAGCAGACTCTCTCTGAAGTGCAGCTTTTGGAATTCCTAGTGACAAAGCATTATTGTATAACTCTTTCCACCTCCGATTTTCAGGCAGATGATCTGTCAGTCCTGGTTCCCATGAATAGTTAATTTGTCTGACATTACGGCCAGTGTGTTTGATATCGCCAGGGAGGTCATTCCACTCCATCTCTTGGGCACGGTTTAAGATGTCATGCATTAGTGCTGCCCAGGTTGGGATTTCCCTAGGGTTTAAGGCTGCTGCCCAACCTCTGACTAATTGTGCATTAAAGGATGCATCTCTTCTAATTTCATCTCGTTTTGTGATAAGGTAGGGTTTGAATATGGCAGGGGCACCCTTAATTAGTGGCTTTAATATGTTATGGTCCACGGCTGTGGTAATAGGAACATCAATAAGTTGCTGCTCATGCATGGCTTGCGTGCAGGCAGCTTTTGTAATAGTAGGGGAGAGCTCAGACAAAGAATTAATAGGTATTATCAGAGTCTCTCCTCTCTCCCGTGCATCCATTCCGCCAGCCCAGCATGCTGCTCTGCTTGTTACTGAGTGGGGATCATTTGGGGGAAGAGGACCAGAAGATAAAAGAACACCAGGACCCCAGAATCTATTGGTCTCTTCACCATTCAATAGGATTCTGTCTCCTCCAGTTAAACAAACACGCCATAAGTATTGCATTTCAGTTTTGCTTGGCTTACGGCTGTAATGTTCTTGTAAATTAGCCATCTGAATCATCATACGGGGTTGTTTTTTGGGTACGATTTCCCTGTCCACCCCGAGGTCCAGTGGTTAGCTCAGTTTTTGGATGGGTCTGGCTTCATACACAGAATCATAAGGAGGTAAAAAATCATCTTCCTCTGGTTTGTTATCACTGGGATGACCCCAGTCTTCTGGAGATGCAATTAATTTTATAATTTGCACAGTGTTGGGAGGTTTTAGAGCCTGCATAAGCATTAGCTCCACTTTTTCTCCCAGCTTTTGTTTCTCCTTCTGTTCCTCCTGTAACTGTTTCCTCATCTGTTCTATTTGCAAGGATAACAATAACTCATTTGCATGTCTAGTTTCCGCTTCAGTTTTCAGTTCTTGTTTCTCTTTAATAGTATCCTTTCAGTATTGGTAAGCAACTACTAAACAGGCACCTAGCATTTTGCAAATAATTCCTTTATCTTTCCCATGCTTTGAACGGCCTCTAGCATAGTTTAAATGTTCTTCCACAGCTTCCCAATTATGCCAATTATCCTGAACTCATTTGTCCGAGAAAGTAAGGCTTGAACTTATTCCATGTCTTTGTAAGTAGTTAGTGATTTTACTTGCCATCTCATCCTCCTTGCCAAATTGTTACAAACACACCTTTGTAGCAGTACTCCTGACAACTGAGACACCAGTTCGCACTACCGAGAGAGGGTGATCCTATGCAACGCCAATTAAAGCACCAGTGGAGTCACATCCCATGGATGGGATAGTGATACAGGAAAGCAACCCTCTAAAATTAACTTTTTAAATGTAATATGTCCTGAAATAGTCAAAGGCAAGACTGGGTTGACCCTTGTATTTGCCACCAAGAGTACCTCTGCTCCACTGTTGGCTGCAACCCACCAGGTGTTGAGCAGTGGAAATATATGTTGTACCACACCTTGACAGAAAAGGAGGGGTCGAGGGGGTGATTGTGACCTGGGAGAAAAAGAGGAAAAAAAATTCAAGTCCTGCTGCCTGGAAATTGATGATAATGGAGAAGCAGTGTCCAACATACCCTTGAACATCAGGAAACCTGCCCATGTGCCAGTACAGAAAAAGAATGTGATGCGGGATTCTCAGTGGTGAGGTAACCTGCCTGGGAAAAACCTGGTAAAAAGGTGGGCTCCTTTACATTATGTGCTTTTGCTGGATTATTGTTTATACCTTGTCTTATTCCCTGCTTTGTCAGGTTAATTGGTAGTGTAGTAGAAGGAATGCAGTGAATCCAAACCTGGCAGCTGCTAGTCAAGGAATAGCAGCCCAGAGGATTATGATCCTAAGGAGACAAGATCAGAAAAGAGAGAAACAAGAAGAAGATTTACAACTTATCCTACATGTGCAGAAAAAATTATGACATCAGAGTTTTATATCCAAAAGGGAGACAGAGGAATCCTGCAACTTTATTTGAATAAAGGGAGAGGCCATGGGGCATTTCTTCTGTGGTCTCTCAAATTGTTGGAGAATGCAGCCTCCTTTTTATCCTAATTTACTGGCTGCATCACCCTCTCCCTCCCCATTGGCTGAGGTACTTGGAAGGTACAGACTTCCTGAATCGCCTGCTCTATGTCCCCCTTACTATGGACTCTCCCCTTTATTTTTTATGTAGCAAAACAATATTCATAATTCTATTATGTCTTTGTTCTTCTTCTCTAAATTCAGGAATTTCACACGACCTTGGCTGAGCAACAGTCTGTGTCAATTGGTAACATTTTCTAGAACTGATACTTTCTTCTGTTACTTCCCTAAGTCCCTGGCCCTATCTACAAGCAGATTCACACTGTCTATTCATAAAGACACATTCATCTTGTTCCTTTCATACTCAAGTTCAAGCAAAGCTGTGGGCCTCAGAAGGAAGTGCAGATGGGGCTTGCATCTGGGGCTTGCTTCCCCCACTCCGTGTCTGATGCTGTGTCCCAGTTTGAGACAATATAAGGAGGAAAATGCCCTCCCGGGGGAAGGTAGACTATTACCCACCCCTCCCCCACCAGGTCTGGACAGAGGCAATTCCTTAGAGGTAGAATGAAAAAACCTGTTTTATTTACAAGGAAAGAAATGAACATTATTAAATGATAAACTACGTGCGATGGAGAAACCTGTGTAAAGTACAGAGTCCTTGGCGGGGTCCCCTGTTGACGGGCGAGGCAGGGCCCCTCCCCCAGCGATGCCGGCCATAGGATGACCTTCTGTCCTGGATCTGAGCTCAGTTGAAAAGCAGTTTCAGGGAAAAAAGAAAAAAAAATCCCGAGGAAAAAAATTCTTCCTTGTCTTAGCTTGCTAAAAAGGAAAAAAATTCTCTTTCTGTCTCTCTCCCTTGAGAAACAGAGCTGGAAAAACACTGGTCAAAACAAAAAAAAAAAAGAAAAAAAAGGAAAAAACAACCCTCTCTTCCCTGCTGCCTGTGGCAGAGCTGACAACTTAGTAGTGTGTGAGTGAAGCGAAAAAAACCCAAACTTGCCTGAGTCCCNCAACTTAGTAGTGTGTGAGTGAAGCGAAAAAAACCCAAACTTGCCTGAGTCCCAGCATGGGAGTATTTGTTTGTCCTTGAAAATTCTTGGAATCGAGTCAGAGGCACAGAATTCATATTTAGGATAGAGCGGCAATATGAGATAACAAAATGGTGTCATATGCTCAACTCAAGACATGCCGGTATGGCAGGGACTGTAGGAACGGGGCATCTCAACGTGGGACATTCCTGGGTCTAGTCTAGACAGAAAGAGTGGCAAACAGGCCATGGCTCGGCTTTAGGCCTCAAAGCCCCCCACGCCAAAGCTGAAATGACACCAGTGTGTGTTGTGGAGTTTAAAGCTGCATAGGAAAAGTGATGCCCAGCATTCTCTCATTTTTTCTAGGACCTTTTCCTAAGACAGCAGACCCTGAGTGTCTCTCTGTGAGGCTGAAGTTATAGAATGCAATATCCAGCTTCAAAGATGCTTCAATCAGTCCTTCACCTTACCTTTGAAAAACTTAATTTGCACCACACTCAAGTAGCTCTATGAATTCCTGTGCCAGGAGAGAAAGAGTTGTTGGATTACCCCTTCTCCTCACAGCTTTCCAATTACACACCACAGTATCTGTCTACACACATTTCTTTTCAGCTATGTATTCAGTCACATTTTCTTACATTCAAAGACCAAGGACGAAACTGTAAAAGTGCTGCAAAAATCTCGTTCACAAACAGTGTCAGTTGACAACTCTTGCTGACTCAGCATCTAACTCTCACCCATTGAACTGCATCACCCTCCCTGGAGATATGCACTTTCCCTCAAACTCTATGTACCATCCTAGTTTTTCATTCTCCCAGATCCCAAAAAACCTTAAAACATCCAGCAGCTGCTCCCATACAAAAAGTTCTAGAACCAAAGGTCAGTGCTGGCCTTCGCCTTCTCTTTGCAGCCTATAAACTAGACCAAACATACAGGTGTTTTGCAGTTTTCTGTTCAACTCTATTTAGCATCACATTCTCTGAAGGTGGCCGAGCCCTGTGCTAAAGTGCAGCGTTTTCAGCTGCAGTTCAGATGGGCAGATGTACCAGGACAGAAAGCTTTTGCTGACCTTCCCTCTTACCTGTGAAAACTGATCTATGCAAGCGCAGTCACTTTCACACATCTTCAGTGTCATAGAGTTCAAGCAACTACTTCTCACAGAGAAGGAAGCATGGGGACAGAAGGCGTTCCTAAATTACCCCCTTCTCCTCACAGCCTTTAAACTATTTCCAGCTAGAGCTCAAATAGGAAAATGTGCCAGCACAGAAGCAGTCCAGTGCACTGCTTTTGTGGAAACACACTGGTGTCATACGATTTACTTCTCAGCTGTATGTGTTAATCTAAACCAAAAAGTTTCCAGCCACAGCTCACACAGAGAAATGTGTCAGGACAAAAATATTGCCCCTTATATTTGGAAACTTGTATTCACACCACAGTCAGGTGTCAGTCCTGTTCCCTTTACTGCATGTAAACTGCAGTCACACCAACAAGCATGTTAAGTATCACAGAATCTGACAGACTTCTCCCACAGAAAAATGTGCCAGCACAGAAGCAGTTGCTGGATTATTCCTTCTATTCTCCAGTACTTACAACAAACCACTACAATATGGGCATATGCAAGACTGAAAGTGTGTGAAAGTGCAGACCATCATGGTATGTGTGCAGTTTGCGGGTTGTAAGGGGAAAATGAGTGGCCTGTGTTTGTGGTGCAAATGGATTTTTTCATATGTCAGAAGGAGGAAGGTGAGTAAAAGCTATGTGTCCTGGCACATTTCTCTGAGCAAGTTATAATAGAAACTTCGGTTTAGCTTTGGACTCTACGAGATTGAGAATGTTATGGTACATAGAGCTGAGAAACAAAGTGCATAGCACAAGTGTGTTTGGTGTGGTTTACATGCTCCAAGAGGAACATTAAGGCCAGTGGTGGGGTTTGTTCAGATCCTGGTTGTTTTAAGGTTGGAAACTGGGATCTGTGAGGGTAAAAAACATAACATTTCATATAGCTTTAAAAGAATGTGCACAGCCTCAGTGTGTGATGTGCACTTGAAGGGTTGCAAGGAGAAGGAGTAATGCAGCAATGTTTTTTTGTGTCAGCACATTTTTCTGTGCAAGAGGTGTATCAGGCTCTTTGGACATTGTGAGACTGAAAGTGCATGATGGTACTTAGAGCTGAGAAAGAAAGTGCAGAGCACAATGTGGTGACTGCAGTTCATAGGCTGCAAGGGGAAATAGGACTGCCACTTGATTATGGTGAGACTACAAGTTTCCAAACCCAAGGGGCAAGGTCTAAGCAAATCTTTCATCCTGGCACATTTATCTGTGTGAGATGCAGCAAGAAACTCTTCAGTCTAGATTCAGACTCCAGAAATCACAGAATGTGCTGGTACATACGTCAGAGAAGGAAAGTGCATGGCCCCAGAGTGTTTCAACAGAACCTTCTGTCCTGACATATTTTTCTGTGTGAGAAGAATGGGTATTTTGGACTCTGCAAGACTGAAAGTGCATGATATAGCAGAGATCATAAGTGCAGTCTGTGATGAAAGACCATTGTTTGTTAATCAAATCT
>WBMZ01011553.1:0-160791 GCA_013400975.1 Atrichornis clamosus
CTACATCCCCACAACCCAAGACATGGGCTAAAAATTAGAATTAAAATCAAATTTGGGTTCTAAACTCTCAGGTACTCTAGCCTTTAAGTTATTTTAATATCTAGCAGTTTTGCCTCAGGTATGTTATGCAGGTATAGCAAGTGCTTAAACCTAAAAGGCTGGCCCTGCATTACAACACCAGTGCATTCTGCAGCATGTCTCACAGTCTCCAAGATGTAGTTGCCTGTACCAGGGATCCCTTACAAGTACATCCCCTGCCTGCATGCCTGGGCTTTCTTCCAAGAGAGAGCAAAATGAAGGTCTCATCATCCCAATGCAGCACCACACTGCAGCTGCAAGGAGCAGTGTGGGATTCACTACCGTGGGTGTGCACAGCATTTCTTTTTTATCTAGTAAGCTACACAGACGCAGCTCGGTTCTCATTAAGAGAGATCAGACAAAAAGGAAAGAGAGAGTTATTAGAGGGAAAAACAAATTTCTGCTCCTTACCAAAAATGTCGCTGTTTGTAAATTAACTAGAGAGAGCAAACAGCAGTATAACCCTCGGGTTATTCACTCACTTGTGGCAAAGGTCTTTGTTGTGGTCCTGGTTTCCAGGACAGGACTAATGGTTCATCCAAGGTATTTTTCAAGTAAAATGGACATGTTGCAAGACGGCTAGGGAAGGAACTGAACTGGTTTATCTCATGCTCTAGCAGAACACTGTGGTAACTAGGCTATTAAGCAGAAAAAGAGCAGTCATATTTCACGAGACAGAAATTATTCCTACTCTGCTCAACTAAGGAAAGCTCATGCTACTACCTGCCTTCACTTCAGGATTTCTGGGCTGAGGATCCCAAGTGGATTTCCTAACAACTGCAGGAAACTCTCATGGGATTGGATTACAAGATTGATCACATCCCTGTATTTTCCCTGTAGGTCATCTCTTTCTCATGACCTATCTGTGCCTAAGATTAAACAAGGAAGCAGAATCGTAATCCCCAGTATTCTACATATTCAATAGGAAGAAGTAGGCAGCTCTTGTGGAACATTCATACTTTCAAACACACGACTTAACACCATTTACTCTGCAGGTTCCTGTAACTCCAAATAAGTTTCAGAACCTATGAATTCCTGCATCCACATGCCTAGCTCACATTTGCATCTATACCCAGAAAAACGCTGAAGGCTCTGATACTTGAGAGCCAGGAGGTAAGTTGGATCTGCCCCTCAGAGGTTCAGCAGTGGGCTCTGGCATACCACTGTTTTACAGTATCAAATGAAAAATTATACCCTAAAAGTAAAATTTGTAGAACCTTTTAAAACCAATTACAGTGACCTTCACTGAACACATTAGGCTGAAATATTTGCTTCAGTTTGACTTTTTGTGTTTGCTTTCTCCTACAATCATGATTTTAATTTGCCTCTGTTTTGTTGCTTCAGATAATTTTAAAGTGTTCTGTGTATTACTTAAATAGTAACCTTGGCATTGTTATTCTACCACACTGACCTCTAATACAATTACTCTAGTTTAGATTGATAACAATTGGAAAAATATGCAAATGTCCTTTAATCTCTTTACTCAATATTAAGGTTTGTTCTGTCCTTTTGTTTTGCTTTTTTTTTATTTTGGTTGGTTCTTACGAGCAGTTTTCCAATTACCAAAAATGATTTTAATCAACATTTCTATGGGATATTTAATAATACTTAATGATGATAGCTTTTTCTTATTAATTCAGAATACTTAATAGCTAGCAGAGGTGTTTTATCTTCATAACTCCTGGCACAAAAGGCAATACATTCAAAAGTAGAGAAGACATAGATAATTTTACTACATCATCCATGCTTGTTTGACTTTTTTTTACTCGTAACCACATCTACTGTCTAATAAAAGTTGTTTGTGGTTATCTGTAAGGGGATCAAAGTGTGGAACTCAATGATAGAGGCAGAGAAGCATGGAAAAGTATTTGGCTGTTGTAAGAGACCATATGATTACCCACCCACAGGTGTTTCCCAAAACCAGGGAAACTGATGAGGGGAAAGATTCATCCTCTCAAAACCCAGCTTCATCCTTCCATAATCTCACTGTAGCTGAGAGCAAAGGAAGGCATAGGCAGAGCTGATTCCTACGTTTGGGAAGGAGCCATTTACTCCAGTACCTTGAGCAATATGAACAGTCTCAGGCGGGCAATGTTCTCCTTGTGTGTCGTCCCAGTGTCTGTCCATATTCATGAAGACTATTCACCATGATCATAACTGATGGGAGAGATTTGCCTCTTAATTTTTTCCTCCTGTCTGGCTGTCATCTGTCAGCAAGAACACTTCTCTTTTTCACCATATTTCTGATGCAGATAACTTACTCTTCTGAGGTTTGGGCCAGGTGGGCAGCAAATTGAGTTTACTTGGCAGTCCCCAAATTGTGGTAAAAGAATCACTATTGAAAGAACTTTCAGGGACTGCACCAAGGCAATTAAATATTGAAATATTTTATCCATCTCCTTTAGCAGTGTCCTGGGTTGTGGGGATGTAGTAAAACAATGTATTCTCCCCCATCTGTATCAGCCCCGATGAGCTGTTAATGACAGGTTGTTTGCAACAACTGCCCAGTGCAGGTTGGGCCCCTTGGACTGCAAGCTGGGGTTAGATAAGATAAGGGTAATGCTGTGGTGAGGTGGGGCCTCTTTTGGCTTCACAAAAGACACAGCTGGGAGAGCTTCCCCCTGAAAGCACCACCAATAATCACACCCATCCTGAGGAGGCCATCTCTGTTAATGGGCCAGCATGGACAAGGGGCAGCTGTAAGGACCCAACCGCCCAGAACCTCCCAAACCATCTTATCTCATCATTCCATTGAGAAATGCTCCACCCTGGGGGAGGNACCCTGGGGGAGGGACATGGACATTCCTGCGGGAATATAATGAAGCCTGTCTGGACCCTGGGGTACACTCTCTGGCACTGACTCCAGGAGCTGCAGAGGATCATTGCTCTCAGCTGGCTGCATTCACCACTCCCACTGGACTGCAGCCTCCCTGCCTCCCCTGCCTCGCCAGGGCCCCTACCCGGGTGTGGCCACAGCTACACGTTACTGTTTCCTGGGTGACAGGCGGGGAGTCTGTTACTGGTGTTTGTTGTTGTATTGTTGCTGTTTGTTCTGTTGGGTTATATCTACATATATTTTTAGTAAAGAACTGTTATTCCTTTTCCTGTATTTGTGCTCAGAAGCATCGTAATTTCCAGAGGTACAGTAATTCGGGGGAAGGAGTAATTTCGTCCCTTCCAGGAAGGTTCCCATCTTCCTTGGCAGATATCTGTCTTTCAAACTAAGACACCCATAAGAATTATTTTTAAAGAGCATTCAGGTTTTTTTTGGTGGTTTTTATTTGGGTTTTGTTTGGTTAGGGTTTATTTTGTTATTGTTGTTTGTTTTCTGTTTTAATCTGGTTTTTTCTTTGCCCTCCCATACATGATGTATCTCAGCACTGAGGTTCAGTATAACAACTGACTAACTGTATAGGCAGAGGAGGCCAAAAGTATCAGAGTTTGAAAATAAGGGGCTGGTAAGTATTTTGGACTAAATAGCTATAAAGTATCTACACAGATACAAGGTGCTATGTGCTTAGAAGTCAAATTAAAGAATCTGATTCCCACACCAAGTTGAAATATAATTATGCTTTAAGTTAGCAGCATTAGTTAAATCTTTATAATACCTTGTTTTGAGGTTTAGATTAAGATGTTTTCCTCAGTATAGAGCACCTGTTACAAGCAATAGGAATAAAATAAGATTTTCAGACTATTTTAATAATTTATTTCTTTTTAAATGAAGAGAAATGGGAAACTCTTGAGATGACCTAAATAACATCTAGAATTATGAGAAGGGAATGATAGCAAAGGTAGGACGAAATATTCTCAGTATGAATGATTCAGACATTAGATATCACAATTTAAATGCAGAGAGAAAGATAGCACACAAAGAGTTCAAGCAGAGAATTTCACTTATTGCAGTTGCCAAGTAAAGCCATCAAAGCAAATAGCTCAAATGAGTTTAAGACAGAACTCTGCATGTCTGATCAGGAAGGGAATCAAAGGATATAGTTACTAACCAAGAAAATGGGTGTGAGATAAACTTAAAGGGAACAGTTTATTGAGTCAGGTGTCCTTTTCTGTCTCTGGCAGTGCCTTGTGTCCTTGTTTCTTAATCTTTCATAAAAGAAGGCTCGAAAATAGACATAAGGAAAAGCCGTAAAAAGACTATAATTAAAATGTACTGCAAATGTTTTAATCTGACTGACTTGTGTTTTGATTTGGGGTTCTTACATTAATTAGAGAGACTATAAAGACTGTGACAACCATTTCATCAAAGACAAAGGCTTAAAGAGCAGCCCAAGACTGAGAGATTCCTTCTAAATTAAAACATGTTAAATATGTGAACTAAGAAAATTTTGAAACTGTGGGTCTGAAGAAGGAAAACTACATAGATGTGAAAGGTGGAACATAAAGCCTATATTTTTAAAAAATTGGCCTAAACCATTTAAATCAGAAAGTCTCTGTCAGAATTCAGAATTCTCTTCTACTTGAAGAATTACCAAGCATAGGATGCAGTACTAGATATTGTACATCAGTATATTATTTTTAATTTGCATCTCAATTTGCACATCATAATTACCTTTCCAACTGCCTTTTGGGAGATAAAAAAACTTATACTAACAAAATTTCAAAATTTATCACAGTTTCTAGGTATAAATAATTAATAAATTTTCTCTATTATATTGTCTAGAAATCTTTCCTGCAAATTGCAAAAGTATAAATATGTTTCATTAAACAAAAAGGACTGGAAACATTTGAGTTGTAAAATATTAGTACTTACAGAATATTTTGTACCAACACTAATTTTAATGATTTCCTTTCAAAAGTAAGTCTACAGTTTTATTTAATAACTTGATTACTTACTTCCTTACAATGTCTGGGTTGCTACAAGCCACAGTTTAGTGCTTACTTACAAAAAAACTTGAATGACTTCAAAGATGATAAGTTATGGCCGTAAGTACTAAAATCAATGTTTCTCATGTAACCAGGTAAAAGGGGGATGCTCTGAAGTGTTGAGGGTTAGAAGAGTTTTCTCTTCTTAGGTTGAAGCTAACTGTGGGCCAGGATCTATTTTAGTTCATCAGATAATCTATAAACTTTCACACCACCTGCATTATTCTTGCAGACCAGAGGTGCAAGATTGGACATAAATGTATAGCAAGGGCCAACAGGTTTTGACAAGATTTTCTGAACTAAGAATAGATTTTTGTGTCTCCTGTGTCTGAGTTTTAGCAGTTGCAGGGATAAGACCACTAGATTGCATGTCTGCCTTGCTGAATAGCTTGTGTGTGTGCAGAGTACAGTTCTTCCCTGTTTTCAAAGCACTGAATTTCAGAATATTGTTTATTATTATCTCTAACTTAGAATAGATAGATAACTTGAACTCCAGGTTAACTACGTGGCTACAGACTTGGGATCTGATGGCACAGTCAGACTGACAGACTCAGGATCTCTTCTTTTTTCTTTTTCTTTTCTTTTTTTTTTTTCCCCCTTTTTTTTTCCCCCTTTTTTCTTCTTTCCTTTTTTCCTTTTTTTCCCTTTTCTTTCTCCCCTTCTTTTCTTCCCTTTTCTTCTTTTCTTTTCTTCCCTTTTCTTTTCTCCTTTTTTTCCCTTTTCTTTCTCCCCTTCTTTTCTTCCCTTTTCTTCTTTTCTTTTCTTCCCTTTTCTTTTCTCCTTTTTTTCCCTTTTCTTTCTCCCCTTCTTTTCTTCCCTTTTCTTCTTTTCTTTTCTTCCCTTTTCTTTTCTCCTTTTTTTCCCTTTTCTTTCTCCCCTTCTTTTCTTCCCTTTTCTTCTTTTCTTTTCTTCCCTTTTCTTTTCTTCTTTCTTTATTCCCTTTTCTTCTTTTTCTCTCTCCTTCCTAGTAATAGTGTATCATTTTTAGAAGACATCTACTGTAAAAATTTTTTTGTCTTAGCAGAACAAAACTCAAGCTGGTTAATTATCAGGAGTTTCTTTTCCCTGCTTTTCTTCTTGGGATCTGGATATAGAAAAGAAAAGAAAAGAAAAGAAAAGAAAAGAAAAGAAAAAGCCAGGCAGGAAACTGAGGTGCTGATGTTAAGTGATCTACAGTGAGACAAAATTCAAAGTATATTATTCCTTATTGGGTCTCACTAATTTTGTGTTTCTTACTGGAGATGTTCAGAAAAATGGGGTTTTTTTGCATTTTACTTTTCCAGTGGATTTCAAAATTCTTCAAATAAAACAGACCATCAGATTTTCCCAGCTTCTACCCCAGTCCACTTTATTGAAAGCCCTCAGTATTGATACATGGAGATCACACTGTTAAAAAGCAGAAGTGGTAAACTGGAAGAAAATAAAGTCTGACTGATAAGTTATAGGCTTTCCATTTTATCTTTGTCAAAAGTAGTGTCTGCAGACTGGTTTGGTTTTTAAGGCATGCTTTTTCTCTAAGAGAAAAATAGAACCAGCTCTAGCATAGAGACACACGCTGTGGTGAATCATACTATGGTAATTTAAGACAGTAACTTATGGCGCATGCAAAAGAGAAGAAAAGCATACTTGAAGCACTCCAGTCACTGTCTAGTGTAATCACTTCAGCTGCCAGCAAGAGTAGTTTGTGCTGCTATGCCAGAACGAAGCAGATGAAAGATGCTCACAGACTCCCATTTGCCAGCTCTGCTATCAGGGTTTAACCTCCAGGAAGCGCAGGAGGCAGGCAGCGGGGCACTGGTAATAGCTTAAGTAGCTGCAGAGATCCGCTTTGCCGAGCATGAGCGAGCCTTTAGCTCACAGCCAGGCTGTGCATTTTTGCTGTTGGAAACATGCGACTCTGTGTGCGATACCTGATGAGTGCACTGCAGAAATATATAATTTTTAATTAACTTCCTGCTGGGAGAGTAGTGAGACCACAGTATTTTGCTTATTTTCATTTTGGATTTGAAATAGGTTTGAAACTATGTTTCCATACTTACTCCAAATGGGTGATGTACCAATTCCCTATGGTCCTCCAATCCGTCTGATATTTTGTAAATCTGATCTTTTCTAAATTTAATTTATGTCATGAGAACCTCTTAATTTCACATGTTTTATTATAAAGTGCAGCATGGCACCTGCTCTTAAATCTCAACCAGAGAGAAATAATGGGTTAAATATAACCAGACACTTTCACAAAGTAAAATAAATATATCTTTTTGTCAGTGAATAGATTAATCTTCACATTTTTCTCCCAAAATTAGCTCTTTAGTTTAAATGCAAAATGCAAAAGTACAAGAATATATTAGAATTTACTTTGCACTCCGCCTGGAAGACTCAAATTTCTTTCACATCTTTATCAGTTCAGCTTAAAGTTTAAAACATAAATCTTTCTCTTTTCATCTGTTTTGTTTCATAATTCCCTTCTCTTTGATTGTCTGTCTCAAGGATACAATGTGAATAAACATTTTCACTCAGGTTGTTAGGGGCAATGAGCAGAGATATGCAAGCAGATCCATTTTGCAAACTGTCATTATGAAACTTTATGATGTTACACCTTCAGCCCAAAGAGGCTAGTTGAAGTCATATTGAATTCCTAACACTGATGCCAAAAAATGACAATAACATTAAGGAAAAAGACTTTATCACTTTATACTACAAATGTATATGATATCTCTTGAGAAAAGATCAGTTTTCATTTCATTGTTCTTCCAAGCTCATATTATTTGCTATTGTTGATAACTCTCTAAAGGTGTTTTGAGTCCTTGTGACTGTGATTTTCTTTGACAACATTTTCAAAGCTTAGACAAGCTGAGTCAATTAAAACAAGATCTGAAGCTGCCAGTATAGGAAGAAGTTGAATAGTCTTTTTATGTAGTTAATTGTACATCTGAAGCACACAATGAAACAGCCTGCAAAAAAACCAATATTCCTTTTTCTTTAATACAATTATTTTGCTAAGAAGAAAGTTCTGCATAGCTCCATGAGATTCAGTACATCTAGGAAAAAGTAGCATCAGTACATCTAGGAAAAAGTAGCAACAAGACCTATATTCTGTTTATGTTTGGTCTTTTGGTGTTTTACATCCAACCGTAAAGAACTTTGCTTCTTATTCTGTAAACATGGTTGTAGTAATTTGAATTCCTTCATAATTATGGGATCTATAAGGCTACATCACTAATTATCTCACCTGTTCTTTTACTACCACCAAACAGTGGATGATTGAACAAAAGAAGATGAAAGAACAAAGTGAAAATATACTTTTCAAAATTATATTGAAAACGTGCTGGTTTTTTCCTTCCCACTGTTATTCAAGACGTGGGATACTACGCATCCCACTTGAGCATCTGTGGGACAAATAACATAGTCAATATGATGAGAAATACTCCTGAAAAACATAGGAACATGATAGAGCATCTGCAGGCTCTGGCCCGTCTAACAAAAATCAGTGCTGTTTTCATCAGAAGGTAAAATTCTGCAGTGGCACCAAGGACCCAAGGCCTGTGGGTTCAATTTGAGCGTTCCTTGAGATAGACTCTGGGCCTGTCTCTTGCACTGCACACTCCTCAGCAGCTGCACCATGCTACGTGAGCTTCTGGAGCATGGCTCCCATATAGTTTAAACCAAAAAGAATGCAGTCTGTGTGCTTAAATAAGTCCATGGGATGTGAATCAAACCACCTAGGGGACTTTTTCATATCTTTGGTGCTGCTCCACATGAAAACCATAATATCCCTTGAAAGTGCTGAGTGCTGTGAGGCAAGCTGATGAACCTTGTGGGATAATGTTCCTGTCATTAGGATGGAATACAAGTATTCAGACTGGGTGACATCAAAGGTTCAATTAAACCAGTGTTTTGCCTGTGAAAGGGACCCCAACAACCACACATCCTTGGCGCACTCTTCCATAGCAGAAAAAAACTCTCACATTTCACTGCCTTCAGTGGATGTCTGCAACATAAATTTCTCTAATTGCTTCTTAGACTGCTGTAAACTCCTAGTATTCACTGAATTTCATAGTTGGAGTGTTGGAGGAAGTCATGACACCATTTTTATTGTAAACTTCTCATGTAGTGATGATTTCTTCTGAAGTTTCCTGGATAATAAACCCTCAACAATCATTTTTCCATGGCTTCTCATAATTGTGCTGGTTTCAGCTGGGGTAGAGGTTATTTTCTTCCCAGTGGCTGGTATGGGTCTAAGTTTTGGATTTGTACTGAACACAGGGTTAATAATATAGAGATGTTTTTGTTATTGTTTAGCAAGGCCTTTTCTGCTTTTTGTACTGCCATGCTGGCAAGGAAGTTGAAGGTGTGTGGAAGCTTGGGAGGAGACACAGCCAGAACAGGTGATCCCAACTGACCAAAGGGATTTTCCAGACCATATGCCATCATGTTCAGTATACAAAGTGGAGGGAAGAAGGAGGAAGAGGTGTGTGGGGGGTAGTTTGGAGTGATGGCATTTGTCTTCCCAAGTAACTGCAGCATGAGATGGGACCTGGCTTTCCTGGACATGGCTGAACACCTGCCTGCCCATGGGAAGCAGTGTTTTGCTTTGTTTGTGTGTGCAGTTTTTGTTTTCCCTCTTAAACTGTCTTTATCTTGACCCACAAGTTCTCTGTCTATCACCCTTCCAGTTCTCTCCTCCATCCTGCTGGTGCGGGAGTGAGCAAGTATCTGTCTGGGGCTTGGCTGCTGGCCGGGGTTAAACTACAAGAGTTGTGTAGACCCCTAGCATGTTCCCTTTTATCTGCCTTTCAAATAGAAAGATCCTGGTCTGTTCAGCAATCTCTTTTTCTACAAAAATCGATCTGTAACACTGATCTACTTTTAACACCCTTCTCTAAACAATTTTTGTTCTCTGTATCCTTCTTGAATTAGGGAAGTTGGACCTGCCCTTAACACTAAAGATGCATTAAAACTTTTGCTTTTTAGTTTGTCCTGTGCTATTTCTGGAGGAATTCCTAACATTCTATATGCTTCTTTGACCGCAACTACTCATTTAGCCCAATGCTTCCATGGAGCTGTTTGTTATAAACCCTGAACTTATTGAATATTAACAACTTTTCAGATCCCCCTTACTGTATATGTAGGTTTGAATTCTTTTTCTACTTGGTCAGGTTTTTATATTTGATAAAATTGAACTTCATCCACCATTTTCCCCCCAAGTACTCTGTTCAGTGTAACAAAATGCTCGACAATTATTTCCAGGTTTCCGTGCCCTGAAAGGTTTGTACCAATAAGCACAGCACTTGTGCTCACCTTAACCTCACAAGTCAGAATGTCTTGAGTCTTACTCAAAGAAGATGTTGCATAAATGTGTATTTCCAATGAGGTTTCAGTGAACCCTGTTTAATTACTCCCAATTTTATTTTATATATTTTCTAAAAAAACTTTGTTAATGTTAAATGTGCAACCTTTCTAGACATCCTCTAGTTAGGATGGGATGGAAGAGTAAGAACACAATATTCTTTCTCCAGAACAGCTTTTTCTTTATCACTTATAATCACTGTATAGCTATATTTTCAAGACAAAAGCTTCCAATAGGCTTGGGGTTTTTTTCTGAGATTTTTTTTTCTCATACAATTTCTGGCATGGAAAGAAAATTACAAGCTCAGCCAATTTTACTGCATTTTATCATTGTTATTGCTTCCAAACCAGTTTCTTCTGAGTGAGAAATAAGAAGGGCAGATTCACAGGAATAGCTGCACAAATCAGAGACCTTCAGTTCTGACAGTTCTAGGGGATGAACTTAATGCACATTGAACTACATCATTAAATGCTGTAAATGGGCATGTCTTCATTGAAAGCAAAGGAGACATGTCTCTGACACCATAAGACTGTCTGACTCATATTGATGACATGTCAAATGTCACAGGACTCAGTCAGAAAATAGCTTCCTTTGAATATGCTTGATAGAATATGGTAACTAAAAATGTAAATTCATGTAAAAAGAGTTTTGGGAAATGTCAATTTCCAGTTGCTTATGAGGTAGTTGTCAACTCTGAGTAATAAATTATTAAAAAATAGAAACAATCATAGATACATTTTTCTTTTGTGCTGACACTAGCTATATGGAATGCCAAAGTATGTGGATTGTGGTTGGCTCCAGAGAAAGGACATAGCGTTACTAACCCAGGGCATCATGACAACTTGCTTCTCAGGGCTTTCAGAATACTCTAGATGAATGCTTACAAATATCAATCACTCTACACTACTGCAAGTTATGTGTTCATTAACAGAAGAGGTTGCTGTTCAGATTCCATGAACATATTAGGTATTCTCATTAAAATTGCTCTGACTATGAGTGACATATCAAGTGGAAAGAGGTTACATTAATTTAGCAGCCAATTAATCTGCCAAAAAAAAAAAAGATTTTGGGGAAATCTCATTCTTAATTTGGGGAGCTTTTTAATTTGGTAATGTCTCATGTAATAAGCATGACCCTGCAGCACTTCTCTTTGGTACCAATGGTTAAACATCTTGTAGAGCCTGCGGGAGGGCAACATGAAGAATGACGAGATGTTCCTGCCAGTACTACATTCTAAGCATGGAAGAAAGTAGCTGTAGTCACATGCATTTATCCTCCTTTATACGTGGGGGGCTCTCCTGGTTGCAGGTGAGTTCACATTGCTGAAAGGGTAGGGAGGAGCTGTGCCACTGTGCCTGCTGACAAGAAGACACTAAGTAAGATTGAATTTGTTTGTCTGTTTCCAGGGGTTCCTGTGATTGAATTTTATGTATTTATTTATTTCTGTTGTTTCTTACTCCTTGTCTGCATTACTCTGCTGCTAATGTACCCATGTTCTCTTTATTCTCATGATGTCTAATTTACATTGTTGTTGACATATGTTTCTTTTTATTGGGTGTCTGATATTCTCTCCTGTTTGGCTGCTAATTTGCATTGTTATTTTCTGATATTTCTTTTTACCTGTGCAACATTTTTCTGGTAGATTTATCCTGATACAACAATTTTCTTGGGCCTTTAAATAAATAAATTCCAATATTTCTTTTGGCACTAATATAATTTAATGCACTCCTCTGTTTTGCATACTGCACCCTGGTGCCTGTGGGAAAAAAACCCTTTTGGCCTACTGTATACAACTTTTGAATTCTTGCAGAGGGCTTCTCTGTCCTCCTGAAGTCATTTGACAGAGTTATTTAGCTCTTTTAATATTTCCTCATCATCTGGCCTTCCCATTACCTTGATAATTTTTATTGCTCATATTACAAATTCTGCACAGACATGGGTGTAGTTTTGCTTGCAAATAAATATTTACCTTCCCATGTTTGATATTATACAGTTTGATTGCTTTAGTAATTTTCTTTTTTTCCCCAGTCTATTATGCAGCACCTTCATCTCCACTGTTCTTTAAAGTCAGGGATTAAGTTCTCCCAAAGAGTTACCTCCCAATTAAAGGTCTATATTCTGATATTTTTTTCCCCCTGTAATGTGTGAAGTCATCTTTTTCAGAGTGAAGTTCCTGCTGCTGACCCTTTTTGATTTATCTCTTTGGCCTCCTTGTCATTTGTAATACCTCACATTAAATAGGGCCTGAAGATTTTAATTTATGTGCTGTTTACTGCTTCATGCAATTTGGTAATAAAAAAAATGATGGTTAAGTTATTAAGATTATTCTTGACAAAGGGCAAATGTATTTTAATACTGATGCGAAAGACTGATGCTCAGGAAAATGACTACACAGCAGGAATACACTTTAGCTGAGAAAAGTAAAGTAAGTGGCTTGCCAAGAGAGGCTGTAAGCCTTTGTTTCTTTGTATACAGGGTGATGAAATTCAAACAAACAAAAAATGCAGGACCTATTGGCAGTATAAATCAGAGGTAGAGCAATGTCATACACTATCACCTCTTTTATCTCACAGAAATATGAGCTGAAGTAATGAAAGTAATGAATACTGCAAATGTGAAATATTTATAGTGGTTTCTTGGAAGCCTTGCAGCAGTGTCAGAATGGGGGCACAAAGCACCAGGCATTACTTGGCAGCTCAGAGAAACCTGTATGTCCATGCAGTGTTATTCCTTCTACATTTCTCAGTAGCTAAATGTCAGTACCTGCCCTAGCAATATCAGAACTTATTTCTCTTTTTTTCTTTTCTTGCCATTATGAATGTGTCTTTCCCTATCACCATCAACCTGAAAAATCAGTGTCACTATAAGATGCTCTATTTCCCAGCCTCATCTCAGCATCACTCAGCATCAATTTCTGTTCTCCCTCCTGCCATTTCAAACCAACATTTTCTTACATCTACTAACATAAACGCAATATACACCAGACTTTTTTACTTTTTTTAAATTTTATTTTTCTGTTGCCTATATTGAATTAGGAAAAAGTACAAGGTCTTTACATTTGATTTATTTTGATAGCACTGAAATAAAGGTTTCTAATGGGATGGAAAAAGGAGAAAAATATGGTGTTGTCCCAGATTCTCTCTGGTTTTGGAATTCTTATTTAAATTTTTATCACTTTTTTGCCATATTTTTACCTCTACTGATAAATCAGATATAAATATTGTCCTCATGGGTTTTAAACCAAGAGTAAAGTGTCTTAATTGAACTTAGGTCAAGTCATGCTCAGGAAAACAAAAGAATGTTGCAGTATTTCTTTAGGTCTCGTGCTTTCACAATGTACAAATATATGTATCATACTAGTCTATATATATAGAAAAATAACTGGAATTATATGTACTGCATAATATATAATATTAAAGATGTATACATATATACACACACAAACACATATTTGCATTCTGTGTGAACTAAAATCTCCCCCATCTTGAAGACAAACTTTTTACCACTGTGGGTCTTTGGAAGGGATGCTCATTCGATGTAAATTGCTTTGGCTTCATCTCTGATCTGATGTTTCCAGAACAGAGGCAAAGTGGATGAACAGCACTGGCCAGCAGATGATGGATCACACTGGTGTGTTTCCTGACTGTTCTACATGAAAAGCATTAAACTCCATGAACAGCATCAGAGCTACTGGCACCTACTTGTTTAAAAACAGGTTAGACAGGCAAAATACATTTAAATTACATACACGTACTAATGGCTTCTGTGTGATTTTTGATTTCTTTAAAGTTCAGAGCTTTCTCAAAGTTCATTAAACCAGTCACACCAATTTCATATTAGTTTCCCTTTTTTTTCTTGGGGCAGAAAAAAAAGAAGTAACGCAAAACACCCAAAAACACAAGTATAGTTCTCTACTCGTATATGGTTGCACTGAAACACATTTTATAAAATGAAAGCCATTCTAAAGAATTCCCTGGAGGAGATAACAGCCACACAAGACAGCTATTACTTGTACTCACAATTGCATCAATCTTTGATCTTTATCGTTATGGTATTATTTCTATTCTGGTACAATAAAAATGTTCCTTGTGGATTTTCCGTAAATAATATACGTGCCTATCTTAAAACTGCTTGGAAAAAAGAGATGGTTGCAGATCAGTGCTGCAAATAAAAGCTAAGGAACTCCTTTTATTTAATTTCATCCAGGAATGACTGTGAGATTGCTGTCTTGAGAGAGGACCAAAAATTAAATTTTCACAATTTTCTATTTCCATGACAATCGGTAACATGCAGAAAAGATTTTATGTCATTTCCTATTCTTACTTCAGCTTTCATCCTGGGAATTGGAACTGCAGTAGAATTTTAATTTCCAAATATATAATACAAAATATTTGTGGCCTGTACTTTTTGGAATTTCTGTTAAGCTGCATTTTATGCTTTGATATATTGATAATTAATTTACCTAAGGCTTCCTGGACACTATAAATGAGAGTAAAATAAGAATTCAGAAGAAGAGAAAGATTTTCCTATTTAGCATGTTTTAAAATTAGGGTAAAACCATTCAGAAGTTTAATGAAAAGATGGCGAACAATACTACAGAAAAAGAGGAAAATGTTACTGTCCAATCTGTTTACAGCTTACTGCCAAGAAGACACAGGAGTCATAGAATCATAGAATCAATAAGGTTGGAAAAAGCTTCCAAAATCGTCAAGAATGTGTAATACCAATCTTATTTATAAGTTATTACTTTCATCTTATTTCGTATTAATTTTAGGAAATATAAAAACAAGATCACATGCATGCAGGAAGTATATTTTCTAAACTTTCTCCATCTTCATACCTTTCATATTGTTCCTGCAGATTGCTTTGTATTTATAAATATTTTAAAAGTAACAAATTGTTTAGTTTAGTTCTCATTCTATTTGAAATTAATGATTCTTGGATAATTGTATCTTAACATGCCACTTTGTTGTTCTTTATTCTCTGGATTATGTAATGCACACACACAAAAATATAAGGTTAGAAAGATGAAAAAGTGACAGTCTTGTGAATTTGAGCTGGGAACTTCCCATGTAAACTTTACCATGAAAAAAGCATGCTTGTAAAAGCACCAATACACACCTCATTGTAACTTTCCCTCAGCCCCTAATAAGTTTGGCACACAAAATAAAATTATTAATTTAAATATTTACTACTGGATGTACAGGCAGCATGGAATGCTATAAGAACCTTAATGCAAGCCATGTTTGCAGTCACTTCTGGAGCTGTTTATTACATGCAAGTTCTGAGCAATCTTAGATATAAAATACCTTCAATGGCATAAGCGGCAAAGTCAGGTGTGAACTGAGAGCAAGGTCTAGTATTCTTTTTCCTCCTTTCCACTTCCACTGGAAATATCAAGACAAAACGATGAGAACAAATTATAAAAATTTCACACTCCCTTTACTTCCCTAGAGTCACCTGATTCAGTGATTGACTTCATTGGGAGGAACATCAAATAGCTGAAATTTGAGTTGCGGTCGCATGGAGCAATGGGTAAGACTCAATGCTTAAAAATACCTAGGTGAACAAATGGGAGGAAAAATAACCTTTTAGTATGAAATATTCTGCTCTCAGGCTCTTTTTCATACTACCCAAAAGGACAGATTCGCCTTGAAAGATCTCTGAGAACTCATTTGATATTGCATCAATTTCTTATCCATTAATAGAAGGGAATCAGTCTCTGGAGCTTTCAGTATGCCTGTTTTATCACTATATAGCTGTTCCTGTAGGAGGTTCTTCATTTAGGAGTGAAGGGTATGCCAACATGCAGAGAGATAATTTGGGCCTATCTAGGTCTCCAAACAATGATCCAGCTCCATAAAACCGGTGTGAACAGCGTGAGGTTCCAACTGCTTTAATAAAGAAAAGGAGCAATTTCTTGCAAAGTCCAAGGGGCTGCCAAACAGTGGACAGTCAAAGCCACACAGTTTGTCCTACATTATTTTAAACATTGCTGGGAAACACTTTTTCTCTTCCCAACTCTTATCCCCTTTCTCACTGCACTAAAGTGAATACAACCCTCTTCTTGAACTGGAGCCTTTTATTAGTTTTGACCCATAACAGCCTCTCTCTTACCAGTTCACTTTGATCTGTGTAGCTCAAACTCACTATCTAGTCATTAAAGTAAATAAACCTGAATTTCTCCCATATTCAGAGTGCAAATCTGCAGGATGTTGCTGTAACATGAGGCATAACAGTGCAGAATTACTGCTGTAATATTTCAGTACTGTGCTACAGAGCTGTGACAGTCAGGATAAACCACCTAACTGAAATGCACAACAGAGAAAGCAAGCAGCAAATCCAAAAAGTTCTGTAAATATTAGAAGGACTTTTTTTTTTCTTTTAAAGGAATAAAACCTGAAAAATCTGAAGTGGCAGACAGAAAGTATAAAGCTTCCTCTTTTGCTTTTTGAATTAAACATTAGAAAATATAATTGACTAACAGGATATAGGAAAAATAGTTAAACTTAAATTACCATATTTTGTATCTATTAACAGAGATTACATATATGTTGTCTATAATTGACAACAATAAATTGCATTCAGGTTTTCAGTTTTAGAGCAGACAAGCAGAGGACCCAGTTTTGCTCTTGTGCTTACAGGTGCAATCTGTAACAGAGCTTGAGAACCTGCATAAGAATTGCAAATGGTGTCTATAATAGCTACATTTCCAAAAACGGAAGTTTCACTAAAACCAGGGAGAAAATCCATCCCCTTAAAAGTAAAATTTAAAATTGTGTACTATATGTGACATAAAAATATCCAAATTTACCATGTCCTTCTACAACTTTCTACACACCCAATGTTTAAATATATTTAAAAGAACATAAAAATAATTGTGCAAATTGATATAACAGTGACCTAAAAATGGATAACAATTATATCCCATTTCAAAACTTCCATCCAGAGTTTTTTCAGGCTTCTTTTACCAAAATTTTTCCACTAACAGTTCCTGATCTATCTATACTCTGTTTTGTCCCAGAAATTCTACACTTGACATGCCATATGACATTATGTTTCAGGGTTGGTTTTAGAGCTGGATGTATCACCCTTCTAAGCAAGAGTCCTTATAGGCTGCACATCTAATATAATTCAGGAGGTTTGCTTTTCATTTTCCAAAACTTTCCACAGGAGCAGCAATGGATAGTTAAGCTGGACAGGCTTGGAAGATAAAGCCTCAGACACTGTGTGGGAGATGCAGTCTCCCAGTAAGAGATTCCTGAGCAGTCCAGCCCTTTTACACTTCAGCAACCCTTCTGTATATCTTGTCATGGTAATAAAGTCTCATTGAGTGCGATTGATACAATTGCATATACAAAGCTGCAAAAGGACAGTAGAATAAAAACTTCACTTACTTAACTTCATAGTCAACAGCTTGAAAATGCAATTTTTTGAAGCAGTAGGAAACAGCACACTATGCAGAAAAAGACAGGTGACATTGAGATTCAGAACAATTTGCTGGCAGTCAGAATGCAATTTTTCTTTGTATGAGGACAAGCTCATAGTCATACCCTCTGGTTCCTTGTAACATAACTCTAGTAAAATACTGTAAAGAAACTAGGAGAAATGAACATCCCATCATTCCATACATTGTGTTCTTGCCTGTATACATATGCATATACACACACAATAACTAGACCAATGTAAAACAATGCAAAAAACCAGGAGAACGCGGTTTTCAAAAAGGTTATGAGAGCAACATTTTTAACAGAAAATAAGGAAAAATAGGAAAATTAAGAAAAGTAGAAATTCCATGAGAGGACCAATGTCCAAGTACACCGAAAAGTTCACTTATAATTGCAAAAATGAGTTGGTTCATAGGAAAGGAAAGTAATATGTGGTGAGATACTAATGTTTTCTATTCTAACATTCTGTGATCAGAAACTAGTTTAGAAAGATTTCTCTTTATTCTCACTTTAATCCTAAATATGCTTTTCCATGCTTAGAGAAGTTTGAAAAACTGTGATCTGCTTTGACAAATATAGCAAACTGCCGCAAGGTTGTTTTTTTTTTTTTACCTCATTTTTAATACGTTTTGCAAGATAGGAATACAATAGCTTAATAAAAAAGCAAAAACCAATAATCTTTTTCTAGTCAAGTAGTGTCACTCATACCTTTAAAAATGAGGAAAATCCTAATGATTGAGTTGGAACTCATAGACTCATGTAACTAGAAAAAAATATAATAATATTCACATTTTCTTGCAGATAGCCATTAAAAAGAAATAAAAAAGACATTTGTCAAATTATATGAAACAACATACTATAAATCTTACCATTATATTTAAAATGATGCTCAGATAAAGTATCAGGACTTGATTATAGAATATTTTGAAAAAATGAATAGTATGACTGAGAAAATTACATTGCACAGGTATGCACTTCTCAGAAGCAGAATTTTTTTTTTTTAGTATTCAGAAAAAGATAATTGTTTCTGGGTCTATTAGTTGTCTACAGAGATCTGCTGCAAAGTACAGTGAGCTCTATTGCCAATATGGGAACTGACCTTAACCTTACATTTTCATACAGCCAGAAGAAAGCTGCTAAGGAAAAAACTAGAGTACATGCCTGCATTAACCTTTGAGAATTGCATTGGATGCTGCAACTTCACACTATCTGTCCTCTGAAAAGGAGAAGTTGTTGTGGCAGCTTACTTTGGTATCTAACGTTAAGTGTTTGATTGTCCTACAGTGCACGGAGTGGTGTGTAGTGGGCTGGAGAGGAGTGCAAGAGCCCTCTGCAGAAGGAAGCAGCTTCAACAGCTGGAACATATCCATTGGGTGTCTGAACTTGATGCTTAGACCTTACCTCTGTTGAGCTTGTCAGGGAAGCAGAATCGGAGACAAGGGTTTAGACTGATTGAAGTCTTAATTTACTTTGATCCAAGTTTCAGCCTGTAGCCTGCAGTAATTTAATGGCTACTATTTCAGCCATGGGTTCATTGACAATTGCATGACTTCCTAACTCCCCCTAAAAGTTTTTATCCAACTGCTGTGTTTCACAATAGACTACAAAGGGAACACTAAGATGTTTAACCATTCTCATAGTGTCACCTGTACAGCATCTAGCATGGCAACAAACATTGAATTCAGACTAAAGTCTTCAAGCCCTTCATTATAAGATGATTTAATTTGACAATGTATACCAGCTTGAAATTCATCATCAGTTAGCTTGATTTCTGAGGTAACTGCCCAATAAGTAGCTGACTGCTTACACGTGCTAAGTTTTTTAAACTTAATTAGTACTTTATCATTGTGGTTTATCAACACATTGTTTTACAAAATGAATTAAGAAAACTAAAATAAAATACATAATAATGTTATAATTTTAAAGAGAATATAAAATATTAACAGAGCTTCAGTGAGACAAAATAAGAAATTAGAGATATGACACCAGTTTAAAAAATGAAATGTCAACTTCAAATCATAAAATAATGATAATATCAGTCATTCAGGAAATGTTCTAAAGCCAGATAATTCAGTATTGACAGGTTGAATCTTCAGATTGAAGCTGAAAAGAATGATAAGTGTAACAACATACAAAAGAGAAATGTTAGCAAATATCCGATCGGAGAACTCCCAGTACAGGGTTAGATATGTTGAACAACCCAGATTTAGCTTCACGCCAGATGGAAAAATAATGGAAAATTTTTCACTAAGTCCCGCAAAAAATTTGGAAGTTATTTCAAATATTGAAAGTTCAGCTAAATAGAAATGAGATGTCTGAATATAGGAAACTCAAGTCACGGCAAAGTAACAGAAATAAGAGATATTTGTAAAAAGTGTGAATCATTGCTTGATTTTACAAAGAACATTCAGAAGAAACAACAGCAGAGCATGAAATTACCATGAACAGCAAGGGATGGAATTAGACTAAAGAGAGGATGCCAGCACAAGGTGGGAGCTGAAGATCAATCTTTTGCAGGATTTGGATGTTAACTCGGCTGTACCAGTGGCAGTAAAGACCATATATACATGTTAAACTGAATTGTAGAAAGCTCTGGACCTACTAAGCAGTGTGTCAGTAAATGTTCATACACATTACTCCACATTAGAAGAATGTGTTAAAAGCAATCCATTGACTTTGAAGAGCGTAACAGAGGTTGCAGATGAATGTTAAGACAAGAGCCAAAAAAAGTTGGTCTGTGTCCACTTAGCTGGAAATGTAAAAACAGTTCTTCCTTCTCCTAAAATAATTCTCTGTAAAAGAGAGGCAAGTTTTAATAAGGTTCAGCAAGACTGAGATGCTAAAATAGCTATCTAACACTGTTTGGTTCCACAAGTTTCTACAAGTTTGAAAGTCTTACAAAGATAGCTATATTGTGTCCCTTACAGTATCTGAAGCTGGACTAGATAGTGATGCTAAAAAAGAATCAACACTGCCTATGTATTCTTGTGATATTGCACAGCATCAGGAACATGAATCAGTCATGAAATTCACCAGTGTCATATTTAAATTTTTCCTACCCCCCAAACCCCAAAACTGAACAAAACATAAGTCCATGAGTCTTTTGTCCCTTTTCTAGCAAAAAAAGAAAAAGCAAAATCAGAGAAATGCCTATTTTACCTTTCTTGGAAGCTGTAGTAGATGTCATTCTATGTAGTTGTCTCCATCTCTGACACTGGAGATGCACACTGCTTACTGTAACTCATTTGTTCTTTTTTCACCTCCAGTCAGCTGCCCTAATTTCTTTCCTTCCTACTTAAACTGACATTTCTAAATCCTTAGTATACCCTTTGAGCCAAGATCTGTTTGGAAAGAAAAAAGTCGAATATCCTTGTGAGAGCAAAGCCTCTTGTATTTTCCACTTAAAAGCTTCCCTTTGTGTCCCAAGGATCCTGAGTGATCCATACAAAAGTACATTATCTCTTGTCGGTATTTTATGTCCTAGTGTTTCCTTTTTAAAAGCCTTTGATTTAACTCTGTGCATTCAGGCTTCATAAGATCATACAGAAAACTGTAAGTCAAATAGTATTTATAATAGCAATGCAGATTGCAGGAGTTACACTTCATCTCCTATGTCTAAACAGCCTTCTTCTGAAACTGTATAATATCTAGAATGTTTTCCCCCTATGAGTGAGTCTTTTCTGGGTTATATTGCTATGAATCAAGTCTCATTCTTCCACAATCGCTGGAGTCGCCCTGACTTAAAGCAGGATAAATTTAGGGTACTGGAAATGCAAATTCCCTTCTGATGTCTGGCTGTGTCCATAACAAGGATAAAAAGTATGCAGAAACACATTAATTTGATCTTTCTAGGTAGCTTGCAGAGTTAAAAGTGTAACTGAAAAACAACACTTTTTTGAATAGCTTATACATTCCTTCTCTGAAGCCTTCAGCAATCCTGTCTCACAGCAGAAATTAGACTGTTTTAGATCACGATAATAGAAGATGTATAAAAAAAGCATTTTGCCCTAATTTCACTGGGTAATTGTATATGTGAATAATAGGGCATCTTATTAGACTAGTTACCTGCCACAGCTCTGCTCAAGATTATTTTCTTTCTTTTAGGAAGATATGAACAATAAGACATACTGTCTCTTTTTGTTTTTTCCATTTCCTTCAATTGGACTGGCAGCAGAGGCTACAAGTCAGGTTTTGCAAGCCTTGTGTTGGTGAAGGAATTAATCACTGCACTCTGACTCTTCCTGTGTCACAGAAATATGTAATGTGAGACCACCCTCTCACATGCCTTTTTACTCATGTGACTTCTAAGAGTGGTTTTAGACATGGTAAAGCCATAAGCTAAATTTGGCTTCATTTGCTTGATCCATGCAGGTGGATTGATCAGCTGACCATACCAGTCAAGATAATGGGCATAAATGGGGGACTGTTGCAGATAGCAGCAGAGGTTGGTGTTCTCATAAGAAGGCACCAGCCCAGGATCACAATCCTATTGTGGTAAAATTAATTGGAATTAGAAGCTTAAGCACTAAATAGAAAAGTGTCTTTTCACAGTAGACTTCTTAAGCTATTATTTCATTTTAGCTCCTTTGATTCTTTGTCACAGCTGAAAGCCCTTTGTCGGCACGGATTGGGGGAGGAGGACTGTGGGGATGAGCTTCATCTACAGCAATGATGTACCATCATTCTTATGGGATCCTCACAATCATGGTGAGAAACTGAAGTCTTCAATGTACACCAAGAAGAACTAAATTGGAGGTGCTGTTTCCAGTCTATTTTTTGTCTGTCACCCACATGCTTTCATTAAAAATAGATGACTGTCCATTCTGCAGGAGACAGCTTGACCAGTTCTTCCCAGAAAGCTCAGTGGTATCAAAGTCAATGTCTGGCAGCTTTGAAATGCTAGCCACCTGCATGGCCTCTGATTTATTGTGTAAACTTCAGATGTAGATACACTTTTGACAAAAACAGCAATGGGCCTATCAAAGGGATAGCAACAAAGCTAAATTATTTGAAATTTGGATCCCACTGTGGTATTATTACATTAAGCTGTATTTGAATTGCTGAGAGAATGGTAGCATAAGAGAACTAAAATAGAATAGAAAATCATACTATGATTTTTAATCAATTTTTATATATGTTAACATTATGGGATTTGGTTACTGAAACAGTATTTCAGGAAAAAAAAAGGTTGTTTTTTGGGTTTTCTTGTAGACTTTCTTTGACATAGCAATGAAAAAAAGTGGAAAAGGGGATGAAATTACCACTAGTTTACAGGGCTGTGACATTGGAGCAAGGGAGAAATTATAGTGCGTGTGTCTGAGGTAAGCACATTAGCTGCTGAATGTGTAAATTGCAAAAATAACTTAGAAGCCAAAAGTGAGAACAAATGAGCAAGCAAGTGATCTAATCTCTGTTGGAACACATCACCCATGTGATTTGCAGGGTCCCTGGGAAACAAAGAAGCAGATGAAGCAGGAGTAGCATTTGTGTTATCAGCAATGGAGAAAAATCAATAATAGATAGGGTTTGAGTGTCAGCAAAATAAAGGAACTTTCCACTTCTCTCTGAAACACTGACACAACTGAAGCAGGGGAAGCCGGGGGTCTCATTACAATAAGAGGTTCCCTGAGTTCTGTGAATTGCCCACAGTGAATATTTAGTTACTGTCATATGTGGCTTTAAGGCAGATAAAACTTAACTATAATTTTAACCTTTTAGAGGTAATAGACTAAAATAATAGTGTCTCTTTTGGAGAGAGAGATGTAAATATAAAATATTGCCATTTGTAGAGCAAATCAGAGATGGGAAACATACTTGTAGACCCTGAGAAGCTATGAAATCCAGAAATAGTCTTATTTAAGACACAAACTGTTCTTCTTTACACCAGAGCAGCCGCCTCTCTAAGTGCTGCTGTGATAGGAATTGCAGAGTGTAATTAATTGGATTTCACAGTCTGCTAGAACTGTGGGCAGCTAGTGCTTTGAGCATCAGGAAACCCTTCTCATGGACGTGGAGCTCCTGAGTGGCACCATGGAACCACATCATGAGACCCAGGAAACTTCCAGCTTCAGAGAAAGAGGAAGTACAGGTCAATCACTAATCAACCAATTTTTAAAACATTTTGAGCTAGAAAGATGCCTCAGTGTAAGCCAGGCAATGATCCTCATGCATGTAGTTCCTTGAAGGAACATGAAACTTGTCCTGGTTGGTCCTGAATAGGCTAGAGGCACTGGCAACTGACTCCTCCTTTTTTGTTTAACGCAGTAGACAACCATGGCATATTTGAAGCCTGTACACAGCTATTTTCTTCTGTGTTTTGTTTCTACAAACCCAAAAGAAAAAAACAGGCAGAGCAATAGGCTTTAAAAGACAATACTTGCCACACATTTATCTTTCAGCAGTCACTATACTTTTCCACGTAATTGGAACTGGAGATGTTTGTGGTAATTGATAAGGAAAATATTGACTGTCTAATTGTTTGTTGTTTTGTTTTTTTGCTTTTACGTGGAAGACCCACAGGTTTACACTGTATTTCCAATTAGTGTTGTCTTGTCAAGACTGACAGGCTCTGCTTTAAACCTGTGTACCCAGGAGGGAGTATCACCAAGAAATAGAGTTGGTTGTTTGTATAAAATATAAAATAGGATAGGAAAGGTGCACTCAAGTAGGTAATAGTGAAACAGAAGCTGAAATTAGTCACTGGAAGGAAATCCAGGAATAAAAAAAAAATCCTGAAACAGAAATGCAGCAAGTAGTACATTTGCCTTAGCAAGAGTCAAGTGGTTAATGAGGCTGAGAGATGGAAATACAACCAGTGGTAGGACCCAGGACAAATTAGTACCAAGCCTGAAAAAAATCCTCTGTGAAGAGCCAGAGAATCATAAAAGGTACTGAAGAAGTATTAGTACTGAAGAGGTCAAACAAACTACTACCCTATGGAATGAAAAAGAAAATGGGTTTACAGTTTTAGAGAGAATATGGTGTTAGGAAAATAATTTACCAAACTTCACCACACTGGAACCTGCCTTTTTTTTGACCCTGAAAAAGGGTAGTATCTTTAATCTCCTTTAGTCAAAGTATATTGTCTATAAAGTCCTTGTTTATTGTACCTTGAAATCTGGCACTGTCTTAACTGTTGTTCTACTGTTTTTATTCTCATGGAACTGGGAAACTCTTGCTGTCTATGCAATTGCTTTCAGTGTTATGTATAAACAGTGGTAAAAGATGATTAATGTAGAGTTCAGGCCTTTTTGCAGAATTTAGGGTTTAATATTGCTCACTGTATTAGAACTCAGGAAAAAAATGCCCTTATGCAGTGGCATCTTCCAGAAATACTAGAGCATTTAACTCCACAATTACCCCTGAGGCTCAGAAGAACCCCAATTTTTCAACAGCTGTTTTCTTATTGTTGAGACCAAGCTCAAACAATTTCAGTGCACTGTAGCTGTTTTAGACCATTATTATTTTGTGCCTAGAGAATGAATCCTAAGAGAAGAGGTGACTCTCAACTACAGAAAAGAATAGTGGCTAAAATTTTCTCCTCTATTAACCAAGCTGAAAACAGTGCAGGTCTTGGCAACTGCATTCTCCACCCCCACCCCACAACTAGATTTTTGTGTCAGAACTTGTCCCACTCTTTGTGTGTTCACACAATTTCAGGGAACAGCTACCTGTGATATGGAAACACAAGCTCGATGTTTATTTTCTAATTAAACCTTTTTTATCTGGCCCAAAAGTTGCTTTCAGCACCTTTTTAACAGGAAACTTTAATTACTATCAATCATAGGCACAAATCCAAGATTTAAAGTAAACTGGATTAAGATTTGAGTAGCTATACTTAGGTCACACTATCGCTTTCTAGGAACAGGATACAAATTTTAAGCACCACATAGGGAAAAAGAACTCCAAAAAGATCCAACAAAATTGTATTCATAAGTATCCCCTTGGATGTATTCCTGATCTCCTGTGTAGGGAAGTCAGGTTATAGCACCCATTTGCATAGTTTGTGTTGCAGTTTTCTTTTTTCTAAGTTAGCAGATAGTTTCCAAAGTTGGTTGTCAGCTCTCTGTCCTTGTAAGTGTGAAAGTGGTATGAAAAGGAAGCCTGACAGGAACGCTGAAGAAAATGTGCCCACATTTGTTGCTAATTATGCTTAGATTATGAGGCTTTCACCGTGATTGTTACTGAGGCCCCAGGAACACCTGCAAACACAAAAGACAACAAGAACATTTCCCAGCAGAGCTTACACTTTAAGTTCACTGACTTGAAGATGACTCCAGTGGATGTACTCATCAGTGGTGCAAATCAGTTAAGGGCACCTGAGCTGTAAGGCTGCAGCTGATAATTTTTTTTTCCCTTTTAACTTTCCCATCAGTTCATGCCAGGTGCTTAACGTTAGAGGTCACAGTCATATTAGATCATCTCTTGTTTCCTGCATGCATATTTTGTCCTTCATCACAAAGTATGTATTTGTGAAGCTTATAATGGCACAGATATTGTACTGATGTTTGTTGATAAGAACATTAAAAGAATGGTACAATGACTTTTACAGCTCAAGGAATAGATGCACAGATACAGTTCTAAATCTAAATCTTGGCAAGTAATTGTAAAATGGTGAAACATTGTATAAACAGGTATTTAATGTGTGTACTCAGAATATCTGAGTACAAAACTGAAATGTGTTTTTATTACATATATGGGAAATTAAAGGTACTTTTTGATAAAATAAAAAAAAACCAAACCACAATGACGTGTGAAATAATCGCACCCATAAACACAAGAACAATGGAAGAAAATACTCTGAGCTTGTTTTATGCACTGGATTATGTCATTGCTTTACTTAAATTTGTTTTTCTAATTTTTTTTTTTTTTTTGTTATACTGGATGCATCATCATAGGCCTCGAAGGCAATGCAGGCATGAAATGTTATACAGATAACAGCTTAAATTTGAACTACTAGTTAGAATACAGAGAAAGATGTCCTAGTGGTCCCCATGAGGTTGGGTTGAACAGTGGTTCCCAGTGTTGCAATATCAGGTCATGCAAGGCGTTATATTTTGCTGAGGGAAGTCATTATCATTATTATAAAATTCTATAAACTCATTTGTTTATATTGATGATGTAAGTTTAAAAGAATATGCTGCAAAAAATCACAGCTGCTTTGACAAACACCTGTCATTCAATAGCTGATAAAGTATTACTTTTTTATTTTAGAGAAAAAGTACACTACTGAAACTGGGTAAAAGAACTTTTTAATGACTATACATTAGATCATATGGACATCTGTATTACTTATGGTATTTTGAATCCCAAGTATGAAACTCATTCTTAATTACCTTTTAGATGCATTTAAGACTTAATTATCACACATTTCTGAAACATTTGTCCATGAACAGAAAACAGACAAAATAAGTACAAAATGGTTTGATATAATTTACCGCTGTGTGTAACAAACATAAATGGAAGAGGTATGCAAAATGATAAGAATATTGATATTGTCCGTACATGTAAATACTAATATTTCAGAAATAAATCTGTGACCAAAATGAAAATATTAATACAGTATGAACTCTCACTAGGGAAAGCCATATATTCTGTCTTCCAAAGACTGCAAATTGTATTCATGACCACCAGTAAGGCTGGAGGAAACAATAGAAGGAACAAAGTGAGAACACAGTGATCCTCCTGGGTACATCCCACTGGTTTACGAGTTGTCTTCTTTATACTTCCTGGACAAAATAATCACATGAGTTTCTGTGTGGGATTTATTGAGGTTGGGAAAGGAAGGTTCTAATTGTTATTACGAGCTTAAGTACATTTCCCTTCTTCCCTTTCCAGCCATAGTGAAACTGCATATATTGGTTATGTAGAAATATATCTGGGATCAGAACTACAGAGGATAAAGTGATTTAGGGAAGATTAACTGAAGGTCTAACTCTAGGTGTCATCTAAAAATTTGGTTAAATAAAGCCCTCATATTAAAAAAAAAATAGAAATAGAAATTAAGGAAAGAAAGTTTATAACTACACATTTTTGACAGTATTGTGCATAAAAAATGATGGTGGCAAAAAGCTACTTGAGGGCATATCTTTCACTAATACTAGCCTTTGTAAATATATATCATATATATTTTCTGGCAGATATATGCTGGTTAATTATTTTCACTACCTGACATAGAAGGTGTGGTTGCAGTTCATTATCAGTAAATTTTAATTAAACTGAGGGAGCCTAAAAAGATAAATGCATATTCTGTTGAGTAAGAAATTTGTTCTTACCCCAGAAAGAGGCATTCTGCATTCAGAGAAGAAGCCAAATGCAAGGATTCTTGAGAAAGAAAACAATTCAGATACAATTTTGTAACCCCAAACTACCTTCCAGTTGTGAGGAAAAAAAAAAAAGAAAATGAAAAACCTAAACAATATAGGTTCAATTACTTGTACTGTGCTGTTAGGATATAACAAAACTTGAAGAAGTGTCTTGGAAGTTATTCTTCTGCAGAGAGTGAAATATGATCATCCTCCTCTGTTGTATATCAAATTTACAAGCTGCTGGAGAACGAATACCAAGACAAGACTGTCCAAAGCTGTAATTCAACAGAGAGTTTCTGAAAATGAATAAAGAGAATTAGGAGAATGCCACCTATATAAAGAAAGAAACTGAAATGAAAGTGTTCGAACAGCTTCTTGTGAGCATGAATTTTTAAAGCAGGCACATTTCTTGATACAATCTGATTTCAGAGTCAACACACTTCTAAGTGGCTTAAAATATTTTGCCCTTTCCATAAGCCTAAGAAGTCCCTGAAGGATTATGAAAATCTGAATTCTATTTCTTCTGACCAAATGTTTGAGGAACAGGAGGTGGGCAAAAGTCAAAATCCTAGATGTGACATTTATCTCTTGACACTTGTTTTGTGAACAGCTTTGAGAGCTAAATCCAATTCTGAATGTCTTATCTCTCCATTTTAGGATGAGTCAAACCAACACATTTAAATTTGGAATAGAAATAATTTTAGATGGATACAGATTCCTTATAGTCATTAATAGCTGACCAGCACAAATTAGAGTGTCACTTTCCAGTTAAAAATTCAGACTGGAGACTAAGATTCTATAGAAAAAATCCCCCTGTATGTATAAGGTCAGGATTTATGCCAGGGACATGAAAAGAATTTTAATTATAGAAACCAAAAGCAAATAAAAAGTTTTTTTAAAAATCAATCTAATTTCAGATGCTTCAGAAGCATATTCTGTGAACCTAGGCTCCCTCTGAAGTGTAAAGTATTGTATCTGAAAGTCTCAAAACCAATCACAATATTCCATTTGAAAGAGTAGTAGAAACTCTTTGGGTTTCTTTTATAGCTACATTAATATTTGGTCTGTTAGAAACCAGTATGAGTTAGCTGTTAACTTCTGTAGGAACACATATTTCAATCCCACATCACAGATCCATGCCTTACCGTGCTGTTGTCTGAGGGCTGTTGTGTTCCTGCCTTTGCACCAGCTCTCGGGGGTTAGCTCAGGTAAGCACCATGCACAGCCATACAAAATAATTCAAATTGTGTATGATTTTCTTCCTCAGATGCTAAATTACTATATTCACTTTTATTCAATTAAACATGGAAAGTAAAACATCCCCTCTAACACATGATGCTTATTGCCAATTTAGAATTAGAGAAGATAAAATGCTTTCAGGGAGCTTTCCTACATCCTTTCTCTGAGATTTTCTGATCTAAACCTCTTGTGATAGATTGATTCTATGTACCTCTGCCAGATGTGTGAATTTGACACAATTTATAATCTCTGTGTGTATTATATATGAACTGATCTTTGATAGCACTGGAGTCATTGTAGATGTATTGAGCTGACTTTACCCCCAGTGTGTCCCTGGGATGCCCATAACCTTGAGAGAAACCTACTTTGACCGAGGAAATTCTCTCAAGCTCTGGTGGCCATGGTATGAGCTGCCCAAAACACAAGAACCTCCAAGACACCTTCAGCAGGGACAGCCTTCTCCTTTGTACTGGCTGTGGTGCAAGTGGCCAGTGCAGTTACTTGGGTCACCTTGGGATAGTAGTCACAACGTAAATTCTGCCTGTAAAGCTCTCTAAAGGACAGGAAGCAATACTGCATTTGTCTTTCTTGTGTCATTTGGAAGTGATCATTTTTGTCACGATTATCTGATGCAAGCCTCACAGAGAATACCCTCAGTGATCTGGGGAGAAACTCGTAACTTGCTTTGTGCTGAATTTTATTCCCTGTGTTCTCACAAATTTTGTGTGAGATATGTTGCTAATTTGAGCATGAGTATTCAGGGAGTAAGTTAAGGGGAGACTAAAAGCGTGGGGTCAGGAATGGCAATGATAACTTTGAAATGGCATATGAGCAGGAGACACAAACTCTTTTTCTATGGCTACAGTCTATCCATATATTTACTTGGAAAGTACATTTTCCCTTTTAAACTTCCCTTAAAGTTTATGGAAGATTTGGAAAGATAGGGAAAATCAAATCTTCATCCACGTATTTCTTTATTCCAAGATTTTCCAAAGGACTTGCCCTTTTGATCCTGCCTGATTCATCTGTCGATTCCTTCAGAGACATTTGGTTGCTAAAATGAGTTTTACAGAATTTAGCCAACATGAGCAAAGAAAGTATAAATGGTAAAAGGGAGCTAAGGATAAATTTTCCCCTCGGTTCCTTCCCTCCTTCTGGAGTGTGCTGCTAGATTCTAACGTTCTTTGATGATATTTAAATTTGTACAAAGGATTGGCCTCTCACCTCTACATCTAAGGAGCATTTCTGAAATCTAACCACAACTTCTACATTTCAACAAATGCTTGTCCCCAGGAAATACCTGAAGTGTAAAAGATGCAAGACTGCTGTCTGCTTTGATTCTGACTTTGCTCTGTTATCAATTCCAAGTGTTTCTCTTTGAGTGTTTTGTTTCCTTTGCTTTTAAAAGTGAAATGTGAGAAGTATTCGGGATTCTTTTTTTTTTCTGTTTTAGAATGCAAACTCTCAGTCAAAACTTTGTAAGAATTCTTGTCAAGCTGTAGCTAAGTTACACTCCACAGTCTGATGAAATAATCCTTTCTGTGTTCACAGCTGACATTTGTACAGACATGAAACTTATCCTGTTTTGTGCAACTGAGAATTTTCTTTGCTTACAATACTCTGGGTCTAGGAAAAGGATTCTATTCCTGTTATTCCTGTGTATTTTATGTGACTTGGATTATATTACATCCTTACCTTTATTGTTTATTTTATCTACCAAGAATAGTGGAATAAGATTTGTGTTTTAATATATATAGTATAGAATATGTAGTTATAAGAACAAAAGTACTATTATTATGCAAATCACAATTACAGTAATAATATTCCCATTAGAGTTCATAAAACAGAAGTCATTGATTGTTTAAATGTCTTACAAACCTGACAAAAAACATATAATCAATTTTATTAAATATCTATTATTATTATTAGTCCATCAGAGACTGGAATCAAACATAAGACACCATGAAAAAAATCTCCTTCTAGAAAAAGCATCTTTTTCAGTGAGTTTCTTAATCAGTCCCCTATTGTTTTCACAGAAATTTCCACTGGCAGCACAATAGTTGTCCCCAGAACAGCAGATTAGAACCTTTATTTGAAAATTAGGAATAGTGTGAGGATTACACGGGCAACTAAAGCACATATATCTATAAAAATAATCCTTTTATGGAAGAACATTATAAAAGAACACTGCCAAAAATAAATGAACTTATTCATCTTCTGCTAAAAAAGAAGTTAAACTAGGCATGAAAGTCCTATTAAAAAATTTACTAAGTCCTACTTTGAGTCCTATTATTAGCTATTAAATCCAGGCTAAAAATTTATACAACTTCCATGTCATTTTATATCCAAGATATTTACTTTTTTTTGGATTCTAAGCTTCTGAGAAATCAAAATTATTTATTCATATGGTTGCTTCAGCATTTTATGTAAGGATTATTGCCATTATTTTAAAAATCTGTTAGGTTTTTGTTTGGTTTTTTTATTCTTGTTAGTACAGAATGCTATATTCACTTAATCCCAGAATAAAAATTGTCATATAGGCAAGGACATGTCATATGCAGTAAACGTTTGCGCGTCTTTCTTAAAGTACGTTAAATATTCTAGAGGATTGGCTGGAAATATCATGAGACTATTAACAGAAAAATGTCTGCAGGACGCAACAAATCCATTTGTCCAGGTCAGATTCTCTGCATAATTCTAGCTACATTTTTACATACAAAGACAGAAGAGATAATAGCAGTGCTAGCTGTTATCTGTGACCACATCCTTATCTGAGGCTGTCTTTTCTATCAAGTTTTCATTCAGAAGAGGAACCTTGTTCAGCAGCTGCATTCTTCAGGTTGTGAGATGGTTGCCTCTCCCTTCAATGCTTCTTTTTCTATACTTGATTAAATCAAAATACGTTATTCAGTACCTGGTTAAAATAATTAAATAACTGCAGTTTGAAGATATATAAATGTAAGATTTCTTTCTTGTTTGGATATTTTACAAGTTGCTTAGTTTTTTGTCACTCTGGATAGACTCATACTAGTAGAATAGACAGGGCCAGGCTCCAGCTACAAGCAGTGGCAAATTATCACCATACAAGTAATTCATTAGAAAACATCCCTTGAGAAAGTTTTGGTCCATGCCAGCCAATTTGCTCAAACACAGTGCCCAGATATAAACTGGAAGTAGCTTATCCAGTTTATTAAAAAAGTGCTATTTTGGCTAATAATTTTCTCTAGTGATAACAGTTTTTACCACCACCTCCTTGACTTTTACCCAAAAGTCATGAGTAAGGAATTAATGACAACACATCTTTCTGTTCTAACTCCAATTGATGCCTGAAAAAATTGAGCTTTAGTATCATTCAGGATGCTAAAACTTGTGCCAGAAAATCTGTTCAGAAAAAAGCTCTCTACAGTCATCTTCAGATTTTTCTCTAGCCACCCCTGAATTTCAATTATAATAATTTCGTATTTGAAAATCTATTCTACTTTCTGATATCCTAAGATAGATACTATTTCAAATTAATGTTTAGTCTCTGCTTCTGTTTAATATCTAAAAATATATTGAGAGACATTATTTTTTGTGAAAATCATTACATGATATATGCCTGGGAAAAAGAATCTGAACTGAGAATATTTTAACAGGGTTATTTTTATTTTATTTCTTTATGGTGGCACCTCAGCTTATTAATGTATGTTTGCAAAGCAAATTAGTCAGATGAAATGAAGTCTTGTCTTTCATAGCAGAATGATCCTGGTCCTGACTCTGAATGCTTCCAGACACTAATGTGAATTCTGAGTGGATGTCCAGCCTTTTAGTTTTATTTTGTAATAGTTTAATTTGAGGACATGATTTGAATTGATATCTAGCTAGCTTTAAAGTAATATGTTAAGATTATTTAATTTAATATACTTTTAGGTTTTTTCCATTCTCTTGGTAAACATTAGAATAAAAAAATGAAAGCTAATGCCTTTTTTTAGAGATATTTAAATGAGACATTTCTGCTATTTCAGTTCTCAGATGTTCACCTCACCTGAATTTCACATCACAGACAGAAACTCAAAAACCTAAAACTCAAAACCAAATCAGAAGATCCAAAATGGGAAAGTAATTTATGAAATCTCATGGACTAAGTAGTCTGACATAGACAGGGTTCTTAATATGATAATGTCACTGTGCAATACTAAGTCATAACTCTGATAGACAGACTTCAGTCTGCTTCACCCCATGAAACACAATGAACACAGAAATTTTTAAACCATTTGTAAGGAATGCAATAAAAAATGGTTAAAGGTGTTTACACTGTAATGTTAAAAATTAAGCTGAGATTTCACTCTATTCCTTTTTTCCATTCACTGGTATGCTTTTCTAAAAAAATCCTTACCCTGTTTGACAGTCTTATAGATGTATGAATGTCTGTAATTACTATCCTTTCTTGGAAAGAAAGAGAAATACATTGTGAAGGGCTAGAGCAGTTGTTCTCGTTGGAATTCAATCCTGTTTCCTGAAAACAAACAAAGAAGCCAATGACAAAAGAGATGGGTGAATGAAAAAAAGAGGGGGAGATGAGGCAAAGGAGAAACATCTTGAGGTCTGGATTCTTACCTTTATGATTGTTGCTGGGAAAAGCAAAAAAAAAAAAAAATCAAAAAAAGCAAAGAAACAAAAAAAAATCCAAGGGAAAAAAAAAAGCAGAGCATGTGGTTTTATCATCTGCTTCAAGATCTGGCAAAATTGTGTCAATGTCAAAGCATTTAAGGCACTGCTTTCAGCTTCTTTTCTGGTCACAGGCTCACAGCAATACTGCCAAAAATCTGTCTTGGCTGGCAAAGTCAGGCTGTTTTCAAACAGAAATAGGGATTTAGATAAGAAAGAAACAACTGAATGGAGAAGAGGAAAAAAAGAAATTATAATAGGTGTAAATTAGAAAAATAATTAAAAAGAATGAGATCATAATTCCAATCAGAATGTCCAGGATAACATTGAGGACTTAACTAAGGCAAGAAGTGGTTTCATAATCTTTTGCTTCCCTTTCAATTTATTTCTAAATATTGGGGTGGTGGAGGCTCATGATGTTTGGGGAGAACTGTTGCCATGCCAGGAGGGGGTGACTGGAAGTCAGCTGGCACAGAGGCACAGCCCACCTCTTCCTATATATTAAATATATCAGATTTACCAAACAGCCAATCTCCTACATCACTTTGTTTATTGATAGAGTCTAAACTCTAGACTGTCTGGTTTTGTTGACTTCATTTTATTTACTAATATTGAACAGTATAAATTATTCATAGATCTGTAGGCTATTAGATTAATTCAATGTTTTAGGGACACCAACAATTTTTGTCTTTCAAAAAAACCCCATGATTAGAAAGAAAGCATTTGAATTTTTTACCTTGAGCAATTCAGAATATATACCTAAGACAGCTCAAATTAGGACAAGCTCTTCATTTTCAAAGCATTTTACACTGAATAAGACACAGCTTTTGCTTTGGTCTCAGAAACTGAAAGTTGGACAATTCCTCCTGCATTTTATGTTTTATAAATAAGTTTTGTACATCTGTAGTAACCAGTTTCAAAAAGGAGATGACTATTCACTGCAGTAGGGGAATAAATCATGAAGGCAGCATTAACTATGACAATACAGTCAGTAACATAAGTAGCTACTACAATATATTTTGTCTTGCTGGTGGAGTCCTGTATATTTCTAGCACAGAAAAAAAAAATAATCCCCTCAAAACTCAGAGGAGCATTTTCAAAACCTAAAGGCATAGTCATTACAGGGGATAGGTCACTTGATATTTTTCCCTTTTTTCAGACAAGCATATATTACTACATAGAGACCATTAAAAATCTATACTGCCCTGTGGCAGGGACTATTCTTTAAATTATTTTCCATCAATGAAATCACAGAAGCCTAACACAGAACCATTGTTCTTCGGAGAACTTAAGGATTAATATCAATATTCTAGGAAAGCCACTGAAAAAGCAAGAAATTGAATATGGTCATTTCTTAACTCATCCCACCCATAAGACGAGGAAGTTACTGGTATCAGGATACCTACAATTAAAAATAATATTTATGATATCATTGTGCTATATCACAGCTGCCAATAAAACCTAGGATAAAACAGTAAGGTAATGTTTACCTCCTGAAATGGTCCATGATCTGAATAAAAACTTGCTTTATAAACACAAGTGGAAAGTACCAGAAAGGTACAAGTTGCCTGCTGGAGTACTGCTGATTTGGTGGAAAACTGCTTCAAAGAATGAGCTAAAATCTTCAAAGTAATCTAAGATGCAAATGTAATGCATTGCTCCAGGAGCTCTATAATTGTTCCTCAGTTTGGCAGTTCACTGAACTGTACTGAGTGCTAGTCAGAAAAAGAACAGATCTGTTTTAACTTCAAGCAGATCTCAATGGCTGCAACTGGCAGAAGGATCGTTCTTAGCAGTTGGAGAAGACATCTTCCTTCTCTGCATCAGTAAAGCAGAAAGGATATGTGAAGTGAAAGTAGACCTTACTCAATGTATCAGATATGCAAAGAGAAATGATAGGGAAAGTTTTAAACTAGAAGAAATGTTAAAAACAATTATTTACAATAAAACTGTGCTGGTTAATACTTAAAAAAAACCCAAACCCTACATTTTTAAACAGAGATATTCTGATTCTACAGTGCAGAATTTCACTGATCTTCCATTCAAACAAAAACAACAAAAGAGATGAAATGCAGACTTTTTCCAGTTAACAGAATAATAAAGAAATAATCACATTATTCTTGTATTTTAAAGTAGATTCTGATGCCTTTGCCTATTTTCAGTAGTGCTTATGAAGCTGGTGGAAACAGTAATTGAATATAATACTAGTTATTGTACATAAAGACATCACCATGAATATCACAAAACACCCATCCTAGTGAAAATACGCCACTTTCAACAGCTGTTGCGTATGACTCCAATTATATTGGAAATACAATTAATTTCATTGGCACCATTAGCACATACTATCACAGTGTTTCTTAAAAATCTCTATTTGGAATACTATCAGATCTAGATCTTTTCATTTTATAGTAGCTTGTAACCAAGTAACAGGCTGCCAGGTCAGTTTTCTTCACAGTAGGAGCCACAGAATAACAAAGGACTGGATTTACGATTATGAAGTAGAAAATCAGCAACAAAGATGGAATCATTGGAAAAAATTAGAATGCACAACACTAGAAGTCCAACATTGAGTTTGATAGTAGGTACTTTATAAAAAAAAAGATTATTTTCCAGCTTTAAAAAACTGATTTAATATTCTGTAGAGAAATTAAAATTGTAAGATTGTTTATTAAATATTTGATGCAAATATTACATTTTATATAATTTTCCAAATTTTTTAATATTCAATCAGACTTCTAGGAAGTATTTTAGTTGTCATATCTCCTAGATTCATATGAAACCAATTTTACAACAAAGAACAATCTATGAGCTTCATCAGTTTTTCTAGTCAGAAAAAATCTGGAAAATTACTTGACAATGTCCATACCTAAAATTTGTCAGCTGATTTTCCTACTATTGACTAAACCGTGTTAAAAAATTGGAAAGCTACTGTAAGTTATCTATATGGAAATGTACTAAATATCTGTCTTGTCTGAACTTCTGGTGTAGTTGGCTAATACTCTAAAAGAGATATTTAAAGTATGTGCACCAGACGAGTGAAGTCTTGCAAAAAGACTGGGATTAAAAAGTATAGAAGAGAGGATCAGCTGCTTCACTTGGAACGTTTTGCCTCCTTTTTTTGACACTGCATTTCGGAGCATGGTGATTTCACTGGACCTTCTGTTTCTGATTGTACATTCCAGGTAGCAACAGGCACTTAATTGTGTATGCTAGCAACACCACCTGGGCCGAACGCTTACTTGTGATATATGTCTTTATAGGTACAGCAGGCACTATATGTGGTGTTTCACTTTCAAGTTGATAACGTGTTTCTTGATTCCATTTTTAAAACATGTGCTAACTTAAGAGAAAAGGATACAATCATCTCTTACACATCACTTGCTGAATAACTTTTTTAATCTTGAAAATATTCAGGCAAGAGGGGTTTTACACTAGCTATATGAAATATTCTATGCTATACCAGGGTGGGTGAACTTATTCCACAGAGACAATTAAATGAGCCAGACAAGGATCTGGCTGTCATTTTTACAGATAGGACAACATATAAACTCTCACATTTAATTGGTGTGAATGTGACAAGAGAAAACTGAACATAAGGTCTCTAGACAGTCAATAAATCTGGCTTGTGTCTTTCTCCCTCAATCAAAGACAGAAACTGGCTACTTTTATGTATTGGGGCCATGTACAATTCTGTGTGTGTGTGTGCAAAAGAGGGCGGGAAAGAAAGCTTTTAACTGGACAAAAATGCCAAAAGCTTGCTTGTGTTCCTCTAATGTCTAAAATTATCTACAATTTAATGTCCTTCTGAATGGGTCAAAACTGCTACATTTTTTGCTTGATTTTTAAAGTCTCCTTCTGTTTATTCACTCTCAGTCAAGAAAGTCAGAAACTTATCCTTCAGACACTTCTTTATTCAATTTTCTCTTATGTTAAGCACTGTACACCTCTAAGACAATATATTGTCTCTAAAGGAGCATATCATACAGCGGACAGAAGGGGAAATGAAAACACATAACCAAAGAACAAGTTGCCTAAGGTCAAAGAGTGGGGAAGAAATAAATCCCAGCTGTCCTACATTCCATGACTGTACTAGGACACTGAATGTATCACTTTTTTATCTGATAAGGCTATGATAATATCTAAAGTAGATTGGAAGTAGAGGAAATGCTGATTTTTTGTTTATTTTCATAGCCTTCTCTCCTAACCTCTCCCAAGCAACTCCTACAAATCATGCTCATGATTAAGAAATGCCCGTTAGGTCAATTCCTGTTGATTCATGGTCTGTCCAATCCAATAATATCCCATGAGGGTGTGTCATATTTCCTGTGTGTAGAGAAGCCTATATGGAGTATATTCTGTAAACACCACAAGATCTGCTTTATTCAGCAAGGATGACCACTCCAGTAATCAGTGCAGAGCAGGGTAAGGGATAGAAAAATTCAGGGTCACCAATACCATCATGGGAAATGAAATATTCTGCAGAAGTAATACTGATAGTAATATGTGATGACATAGTAGTGTCTATGTCATATGACATATAGTACTCTATAAAGCTCTAAAGGAAAAATATCTTCCATAAGTTTGCATTTTATCTCAGCTTAATACACACCAGCTGAAACATATTGGCTAAGACTCTTGGAAGTTTAGCATTAATGTAAAAACAAAGCAAATCATTTTCAATTTTTCACTTTGAACTTGCTCTGTTAGGTTCAGATTTCAGTGTCCTTCCACTCAATTTCTCATTTCTTCCTGTGGAATGAATTGCCAATGAAAGGAAATGGAAATATAGGCGATAGAAAAAGGGGCTTCAGAAAAGTTTCTGTTCAGGATCACGTAGAGAATGGCACATGATACTCTGCACATAAATTTTGCTAGCAAAATGACCTTTGAATATGCTTAGACTTCTGGATAGCTATATTTTACATATTTAAAAATAAATAAATGTCAATAATTCATAAGGAATAGAAGCAATATATGTTAATCTTCTATTAATTATTTAGGTATGCAATCTTCATTTAAAGTATTTCTGACTATCTTTTCTGTGAGCTAATCAGTACTTTTGAAAAATGAGCCTTGAACAAACACAATAATTTTCATAATATTCTTTTCTTCTACATGAACTCCTAATTCATGTGATGAATGGGAAGTTTTGTAGTGTTAAAAATCATTATGTGAGGTAATAACTGTGAATACATACTAATATGTTCCTATTCAATATTAATATCTGCAGCAACCATTCCATAAACTGCAAGAACTGAAAGGCAGAACTTAGTTCAAACTAGTAATTGAGCAAAACAAGAAATACTGCTTTTCAGAAATCTTTGACTTAACTTTTCACCACTGAAAAGACACTCAATCTAAATAGAAGTGTTATAATGTAGTAAGAATGGCTAAATCTATTTTTTCTTCACTTTCTCATTAGCATGGAGGCAACTTGACAGTATGACTTGTGCAGCCTTGCAGTCCCACTTTGGTTACTCAGCTTATGGATAACCATGCAATAGCAGATGGAGAAAATGCTTCTTGCCATGGATAGACTGAAAATTTTAGCCTTGGATTCTCCTTAAAATGATGGATGCTCTTGTGAATAAGGCAGATGTTGTTGCCTTTAATAATCTTCTCACACATAAAGTAGCAAATTTAATTCTCCTGCCAGAGGGAGAATATTAAGATCAGGGGTTGCAGCAATATGATTTTATGATATAGTCATCATCATGCGTGAGTGCTATAGAATAGAATTCTTATGGAATACTGACATATATTTGGTTATCCTTGGAAATAGTGAAAAATATATATTGGAATTTTTATGCAAACACTCATGCTTTTAAATCAACACTCTCTTATCACATCTGCAGTGTCCTAAAGAAGTGAAACTTACTGTAGAAAATAAACACAAGATGTTCACAATAAATGGCAAAAAATAAACTAAAATGTTAAGATATTTCTCAGTAGGAGACTGTGAAACTAGACATTTGGCCTCAGTTTCAAAGAATAGAAGAAATTTAAAAAGAAAAAAAAGAAAATGTGATAGAAGGTAGAGCAAGCAAACAAAAAAAGTGCTTCAAAACAGTGCTGTCAGACAGCCCCAGAGACAGAAAGGAATAGGCTGATATGATTTATACATTTAATATTTTTCCACTGATAAGGTATTCTGTGGCAACATGTGCAATATAAATAAGCAGAAAAGTATCTATAATCCATATTATCTCCACAGAGAATTTACTTACGAGTTCTCGCACTATAAAGATACTTTGCTTTTCAAGGGCTTGGGTAGCATTTACTTTTAGTCTTTAGCTTGCAGATTCCTTGTTTTCACATGTTCTCAAAAATGTGATGACTCTGCCAGTACAAATTAATAAAGTTTTACTGTATTTTGCTGCTTTTCCTTCACACCAAGTTTATATTATACCTGTGATCACATAACGAGAAAATTAGAATGTATTCAGGTTTAGTTATTTTGTTAATATCTTTATGTTGGTACTTATGTTGGTACTTCAGAACACTTTATTAAACACAAAAAACCAGATTAAGATAAACTATGGGCAGCTGAAAAATCCTAACGGATGATTTGGCCTTGATATTCTGCTCAACTCATCCTCTACTAAAACTGCAAGTTTTGCAATAAAAGCAGTGAAGAAAGCTTTGCAATCCAAGGAATGAGATTGTAAAATAAGGTGATATCTCATATCTGAGGTACTGTTTCAACATGACAAAATAAGTACAGTGCAAAATTTAAGCAAAATTATTCCAAGAGGGAAAACATTTAAAAAAAAATGTATTCTGTCTTTTCATCAAAAAGCAGGATTGACATATGTTTTAACAATTTTATTTTAAAAAGCTAAATTTGCATCAACAGTATCAATGTCTAAAAAATAGTTAGAAGCAACAGATACATTCTTTAGAGTAATAGTTTTATTTTATCACTTTGCATAATTTGAGATTTTTGATACAGACTCCGTTACAAAACAAAGACTAAAGGATGAAAAATGTATCTTTGCAGGATGGTAAGTCCTCCTAAAAGATAACCTTTCTGCACACTATTTCCATTTCATGCCATTTTGTTCAGTTTTACCAGGTGGATCTTCCTGAAACATAAATTTCATTTTCAGTAGGACTCAAATACAGTCATGGAGGATGATCTTGAAGAGACATTAAATCTCAGAACTAGGATTTTCAAAACCCCAAGGAACAAGATACTCCAGATTTTAGGTGAGAGGTAGATTCCAGCTCCCAAATTTACATGCAGATTTCAGGCTATATCTAGTGCCCAAAGCACAATCTAATGCTTTGGATTGTCTCAAATCATGACGGAACTGTACTAAAAGCACCTCTGAAACGTCTGGTCTTACTCAATATACAGCTGTGGCAGCAAAGTGAATTAGAGAATAAAAATGGACATTTCTTCTGCAATGCCAATAGTTTAAGTGCAAACACAAGACATCAGAAACCAAAAATTTTTAAAAATCAATTTTACACAAATGTTATGAGTATTAATAATCGTCAAACTTTCAAGATGTAGGAGTCATTACATAATATTTATTCTCACCCACAGAACTGTAGGTGCTTTATGAAGACAGAGGAAGCTAGTTAGAAATGTTGATAATTACTTGGTACCTAATTTACCCACAGAGGTATCTCTTATCTCTTAAGAATCTAAGCCTAAGAATCTGCAATCTGTTTTGAAATAGGTTTGACATTTTCAAGGAGAATACCCATAATCCATGACCTCAAAATACCAAAAATTCAAACTAGCTTCCTACAATACCTACATTTTTTGAAAACCCTCCCCCAGAGTCATTTGCTTGTTTAGACTATACAAAGAAACGTGTTTTTCAGTAGAGCTGTTTTTTACAGAAGATTAAATAATTATATTCCCCTAATACTGCAATTAATGTTTTCTGTTTCCTCAACCTAGGGGCTTCTCTAAAGCTTCTCACTTAAGTAACGCCAAGGAATTCAGTGATTGAATGCAGAACAAAATGTTGAGAAGCAAAGATCAGAAAAGTGTTATGGTTTCTTTTTTTCTTATGGAAGAATCAATTTCTTTTAATCTTTTGAAAGACTGTCAAAATGGTATTTTGGTAGGTGATTAATCCACTGACTCTTGGCTTTAACACTTCTTCTACCACCAAAGGATGAAAATTCCTCATTAACGCTACTGCAACAGATCACCATACCAGGTGGTACCACTAAACAATTAAGTTCTCTTTCAAATGCTCTTATTTATAATTTATTTCATTAAAATAAAATTTTATTTTCCAATTATGCAAATGCCATCCATTTCCACTAGTATTCTATTTTGGAAACTAAAAAATATATGTAACCATTACACAACTGAGAACATTAAAAAGTATGCAGAAATATAAATATAAAGAGGCATTAACAGAAGAAAACACAATGTACAATAACTAGAGCATGTAAGTATTTAATGAGTCAAGCCTCGTTGTATATTACTGACCAAGTGTATTACTGAATAAAAAGGATATTTCTTCTGCAGCACAAATATTTTATGTGCAAACAAAAGGCATCAGAGACCAAAAGTCTAATCTTCATTCAAATCAAGCTGAAACCTGGTCTTACGCAGAAGTTCAAGTATTTTACCAAAGCTATCAGTTTTCTGTCATTTAGGGTTATCATTCCTACAGCTGACAAATAGTTGCTACTAAACATAAGGCCTACAAGCAGGGTGAGAAGGGACTGTGCCTTTATTTCAGTATCCCATGTTTCCCCAAACACAGATTTAAAGACTTCTGTGAAAACTAGAAGCAAGCGTAGTAGCATATTCTTACTCTGAGTAGTGTTTCTGGAGACTAGGAATACAAAAAGAAGGATATTAGGACATATCCATGTTTTCTAATTCAGTAAGGAATTTAGGGTTATATAGTGGAATAGATTTTTGGGGAAATTTAGATTTATATACAATGGAGACATCTTTACTTAGAGGACACTGTTCAAATATGCTTAAAATTAATAGAGAGAAAAGCTCTTGTAAGCATGTTTCATCTGACCTGTTCTAGGCATCAGCCGTTGGGTAAAACACATTTCCCTCTAGAAATGTCTGATTTTCTCTACAGCTGCAATGAGAGGCTGAATGAGGAGTTCAGATGTAGTCACGTAGCTGGACGAATACTCACAAAGTTTGGGAAAGAGGGAATTTTGGGTATGGGAAGAGAGAATATAGAAACATTTGTGTCTCCAACTGCAATGGAGCTGATGAAGGGTCTGAAACATGAGGAGCAGCTGAGGGAGCTGCGGTTGTTTAGCCCAGAGAAGAGGCTCAGGAGAGGCCTTATTGCTCTCTACAACTGCCTGAAAGGAGGTTGTAGCCAAGTAGGGGTCAGTCTCTTGTCCCAAGCAGCAAGCAATAGGACAAGAGTAAACAGGCTCCAGTTGTGCCAGGGGACGTTTTGTTTGGATGTCAATGACATCCTGGCTTGTATCAGATATAGTGTGGCCAGCAGGACTAGGGAAGTTTGTTCCTCTGTACTCAGCACTGGTGAGGCCACACCTCGAGTTGTGTTTAGTTCCAGGCCCCTCACTTCAAGAAAGACACTAGTGTGGATTTGGCAGTGCTAGGTTCACAGTTGAACTCAATCATTTCAAAGGTCTTTTCCAACTTAAACAAGTCTATGATTCTATGATTCCGTGTCAAAAAAGCAAAAAAAAAACAGAAGAGAGAAGAGTTATTTTTGGTGCTATATAGCAGATGTGTGGCACAAACCTGTGTCAGCAACATGCCTGGTTTCCACGTCTCGCTGCCAGCAGCCATACTGCTCTTGGGACTGACTAACAGCCTTCACGTGGAGCTGCTTCCTCCTGTGTAGGTACCACAACTCCCTCAAGGATCTCTGGTGTGATAATTCACAGGGCGATACTGTGAGGTTTCACAATGGGAACCAAGGAGCATTTCACTCAAGTACCAAAGGATGTTCGCTGTATTAAGGTGGCTGCCATGAGCTCGTGAGTCTGTGGCTGTGCCTGCTGTTGAGCCAACAGCAGGTGTTCAGCAGAAGGCAGCACAATCTGCCTGGCTCATAGATATTTTTACTGGAGGAAAAATATCCTGGAAGACAGACTAAAACGTTACTAGCTAATACATGACTGGGTATTTCTACTTCTCATTAGAAACAATAGGCCTGTATACAGTGAAGGTTAATATTTGTATCAACTAAAAAATGTGTCAATACGAGCATATGTTAGAAATCCATACAAAAATCATCCTGCAAATTTAAAAAAGCCTCTACATCAGGACTGTATGGCAGAGCACGCAGGAAGAATGTGATAGTCCCCCCAAATTATGCAATTTCGTATTTCTGGAATGGTTCAATCTGTTAAAAATTTCCAGGATGCCACATAGGGTGAAGCTTCAATGAACCATTTGGTTTTTACCTCACATGTGCAGGTTTCTGGCACTAAGCTTTGGACCAGGTAAAGGAGTATCTGGAAAAAGATCCTTGCCAAGTAAAAACTGAGCTGTTCTCTTCTTGTGGGTTAAAACCTGTGCATAAGTCACCTTCCTGCTTGTAGGAGTTAAGCAAGTATTTGTTGCACCACAAGACCATGAACCAATATTAGAATGGATTTACCACCAGGGAGTTGTAGGAGGATTGCAGGAGCAGGTGGAATGTAATGACAGTCAGCTTACTACTACTGAATCGGAGAAAAAACCCAAACTCTTTTGAGAAATACCTCTTCAGAGAAAGCCGGCTGGAGGAAAAACTCTTCTGGGAAATATGTCTCCAGACATCCTTGTGAAAAAAAGGTTTGGAAGAGAGAAATGCAAAGCAAAAAAAAAAAATTCTAATAGACATTTTGAAAAATAATTTAAAGTGGATAGCCCTAAGAAGGCATATTCTTATTAAACACCAAAAATGGGCAAATCTCATAAAATATTGAGTGATATTATGCATCAAATCTTAATCTGTTACAATTGGCCAAGTCTTGGGAGCTATGTATCCAAATATATGAAATTCAATTTTATGTTTTACTTTTCATCTCTTAAGTGCCTATTTCCCACTCAAAATTTGCTTTCTGGAAACACAAGTTTTCTGTTTTCACAATAATGTACTAATGGCTATGCTTGATAAAATATCTTTAGAAATTTAATACTAAATAAACAAATACATAATTTTTGTGTAAATGCACATTTTGAAAAGACTTACATATGCGTCTGATTATACATAAACAATGGTCATATAGAAAACAGAATATGTCAAGCTTTCTTTAAAAAAATCAAAAATTATATTTAGAAAATATATAATTTTAAAGTTCTGCATGAACTATTGAGACTACAGTTTTCACTTTTCGAGAAAACTGTTGACATTCAAAAACAACACCTATTTGAATCACATTTATTTTGAATACCTGGTCATTTAATACAATATTAAGCAAAAAGAAAAACCATAAATCTAAAAACCTACAAATTAAGTATAAAATTATTAGCAAAATGCTGACAGAATGCCTGACCTACGTGACAACACTGCAGACACCACTGTCAATAAATGTATTTGAGTTTTAATGGCATGTACTCACCAAATAGCTGTATCTATGCATGATATAAAAAATTTATATACAGTTGCATTTACAATCCACACAGTCTGTTGCATCTCATTCTACATTACAGCTTCAAGTCAATGATCTTTAAATATCACTGACAAAAAATCTCTTGGTAATTTTGATATTATGAATAATGTTATTATAAATTTAGGGTGTTTACCAGGCATATAGAATTTACTGTAGACTTACAGTGGTATTGAACTTTTTACTAGGAAGAAACAAAATAAAATTGTATGTATAAATTTTCTTGTATTTCATTGGGACAGCAGGCAATGACAAACATTATTTCCCACCACTACTGTGTCTAGGAGCCTCAGAGAAATAGCCTGTTGTGCTTCATGCTGTATAAAGGTACAATAAAATACAGCCTCCCACCCAAAGAACTGATAACATCAGTAATACATAATACTAAAAGCTTAAATGGAAAACTGAAAGAAGAAATAAATGGGATTCATAAAAAACATATTGCAACAGACCACCACATTATTGTAGATATGATTCCTGGTGGGTTTTTTTCATGCAGGCAAGTTTTCATAGATTACACTGTCATTATGCTTTCAAGCAGTAACACGGAGTTATGGAGACAACAGAAATTGAATAGACAAATAAAATCTTCTAATCATCAAATTGCTCATTAAAAATATATTATGAAGGAATTGCACTACACTTGTATTCAAAAGCCTGCAGAAGAGCAATAACATTGATTTTTATATGACTTTTTCACTGTAAGTTAAATTGAATAATTTCTAGATAGCGGGTGATGCCGGGTATTAATTTTTGTACAATTTTTGTACAATTTTTGTAAATATTTTAAGTAAAAAAAAAAAAAACGGAAAGTGAGCTTTAATACTATTCTGCCTTAATGGATGTACTTGCATGTCCTACCACATTGAGGTAGCAGCACAAGAAGGCTGGCCTTCATGTACCTAAAAATTTGCGTCCTGCTTACCACATGGGAATGTAGGTAGCCTTGAGGTGACTCCCTGGACTCAGGGTGTTGGTGGGGGTAGAGCACATGGAAAGCAATGACTGATGCATGCCCCAATCCCATCAGTATGGATAACATAACTCACAGCATCCAGACCATCCCATCACTGCCTGGTTTACTCACCTTTCAGAGGCACAGAGAGTCAGTCAGCAGCTGCCAGGCTGATGTAGGATACTTCTACAACATCAGACATCTCTTCAGGTTTAGTGATTACACTGTCCCAAAATTCAAGTGGCCTTCATCTGATAGCACAGATATAGAGAGATGAGAGAAAGACAAAAGAATTTATTTCTTTCCTTGTCATATCCTCCTTTGGAAAAATAGAGATTACCTTTTGTTAGGCTCTTTTAGGCTTTTTATTGAATAACTTGCATAGTGCAAAGATCAGTAAATTGAAGATCAGCCCTGCTATGCCCAGCCTTGTTTTATCCTTGCTCTTGGGATAACTTCTCCAGTGAGGGGCTGGTCATCAAGTGATATCACAAGAGCTCTGCATCAGTAGTAGATTTCCAGAGTCCAAACTTTTCCCAGCCATCCTTCTGTTATTTACTTTAATAATCCATGTCAAGATATACCAAACAATAACCATTTCTGTTATGTGAAAGGATATTTTATACATAAGAGAATTTTTCCAGTGTTCTGATGATTTTTTTACTCAAACAAAGAATAGACATAAAGGAAAAAAAAAAGAGTAAGCTGTAGGCAGGAAACCAATAAATACTTCAAATAATTTCCACATCAGTTACTTCCTGTCTTTAATTATTTTTTCAACTTATTATGTGTTTTTCCAATTCTTGAAAAAAAGCTTTTATAACCTATTCCCCTGAAATGCTTTGTAGCCAGGAAACTGCAGTACATTTGAATACATGCATACACACATCCATACGCATTTACATACATTTTGATAATTTTACAGGACATTACACATTTCATCCAGGACAAGTCCTGCGTAAAATAGAAGTTTTTCTGCAATCCCAATCAAGTTCTTACAAAAGAACATCTAACACACAAAAGATCTGCCACAACAACAGCAAAGAGTGATTCTCAGGTTGAGAAAAATGGTTATGGATTTAAGAATGAAAAAAAAAAGAAAGAGCAGAACTTATTGTAATGTACATGTATGACATGACCCTCTCCAGCACAGATTAAAATAGGAACCCCTACTAACAGTCACTTTCACAAAGCAGCTTGTGGTATCTGGAAAATATCTTCTCTTCTGATCTCTACTTATTGAAAGAATACACAGAATACACAGAGCTTGGGATTCAGTGTCAATTAGAGAGCAACTCTCTAGTTTGCCCTGTAGTAGATGTCAGACAATGAAAGGTTACCAGCTGGGTTTGGAAGAAAAGAGAATAATATGCTAATAGGAAAATGTGTTTAGTTTTATTCTTTTTTAAATGAGATTATTGTAACGTGGTTGCTTTCTCAGGCTCATAAGAACACAGAATACCTAAGGAATATCCTCTTCCCAGAAGCTTTTCTCTTCATGAAGGACGAAATGCTGATTATCCGTAAAACACCATGTAACCTCTTTAATAATAACAAAACTTCCTTAGAGTCTCAGAGTCCTCCTAATAAAACTCTTTAGAAACTGATATTGTGCAGTGGTGTGATGCCATCTCTATATTGTGCTGGAAACCCACCATCCTGAAACAAAAGGGGAAAAGATTCCAAGTCAAAAAAACTTTGAAAATGTATAGCTTCAAAGGAATAGTTAAAAATGTGAAACATGCCGATTTTTTTTGTTTGTTTCTTGAATGTGTCGAAATTAGAGTATATCTCTCTAAATCACACAATTTTTATTTAATTCGTTATTGAATCTGTTTTATGACTTACTTCAATTATTTAATGAGATCTAATGTACTTCTGATGCACATATGACCATAAAAAACCCTAGTTAAGGGATGACAGCTGAAGCACATTCGATGAATATCCTTGGAACTCAAAGACTGCTACATGTAAAGTCAGAAATTTAATCCTATTCAAAACAACCACAAGTGGATGAACTTGCATTTTTAAAGCTGCAAAACCCAAAGTCTCATCTTGCTCTTAGTCCCTTAACTGAGATCATTATCTTGTCTAATGGCCTAAAATTGCTTTTAATATACTCAGTCCAGTTCAAGCAGTTATAAAATCCGAACTCTGCTAACACTGCACAAAATTGAAAAGGGCTGGCCCATAAAGAAGTAAATTTCAATTAAATTCCAAGAGTCAAGCCAAAGTGTATTTGTTAAGCTAGAAGGCCACCATGGGAAGGTATATATTATTTTGCAAGGATGAAACTTAGTCAATAATCTGTTTTCAAATTATTATGTCATGCATTAGAAAGGAAAATAGCTCTTACATTAGATAATAAATAACTACCCTAATACCTACCCTAATAAAAAATAACTCCTAAAAGACATTCCCTAAAGTTCTGAATATCCCACCTACCAAAATAAATCATCCCTTTTTCTTGCTATAAATGGCTCATCTGTACAGCTGCATAAAGCTTGTTTTGCAGTAAATGTTTTTTTGTGTGTGTGAACCACAATTTACTACAACTGATTTTGCTAATAGAAGTTGCTGTATGAAGGTAAATCCAGGATTGTTTATTTTGAAGTATAAAATGAAGTTGCACTTGAGCACAAAATCAGAATAAAGCATCAGGTAACCTGGTTTTACATGTCATCTGTTGATATGTGGAAAATTATGAAAACAATAATGTATAATGCAGTGGTTTTCTTTCTTTCCGAAGTTCCAGAAATAGTAAGAAGTATTAAGCAGAACCTTTGTTTTTTGAAGAGGTTTATACACCCTCACGTATCACATTTACAAAATAAAAAAGTCAGCAAATGTTCCTACTGCCAGCAGTGTGTCAACACTGGACGATTGAACAGTTGCTGAATAGATACTTTTCATAACTTGAAGGTAGATTGAAATGGTCGCTCTGTGAAATTACTCAGTCATAAAAGTAAATGATTGGAATTACGCGTGGCCTTAAAACGTAGTGAAAGAAGTTGGCTGAAAGCATTAAAGGACATCTTAGGATGCTTTGTGCGTATAATCCTCTTTGTAAGTAATGTGTTGATTCTTCACATTATATTTAATGGAAAGCATTACAACAATATATTTGCCTTTTTGTATGTTTTCCATGTAATATGTTGGTATATTAATTTTTCAGGTTTTCTTATTCAAGTGGCTGAAAATGAAGGATTTTAAGTTTCATCTAAGATGAGAAATATGTTGATTTTGATTCTATTTGGAAAACTTCTGAAAGAGCTGCAGTTTAGTTACGTGAAAAAGTCTCTATAGCTGAATTTCAATTTCTATCATTGAAAATATTGAGTAGTTTTTGAGTCACCACTTTTTTTTCAAAGCACAAGTTTTGACGCATGATGGGAGGCAAAGTGACCAGCTTTGATAGACGGCATCGAAAAAAAAAAGGTAATAGATTTTAGTTTAGAAAATTTATGTAATTTGCTTTCTTGTATTCATCAAGTTGCAAAATTTTGAAAGAAAAAGAAATTATTTTGATTGTTATCATTACTTTCAGTCTTAAATTCAGTGATGATCAGAATTTGTAGCCATACCCTAAATATCATCAGTTCCAATTCCCCTGCCATGGACAAGGAATCTTCCACCAGACCAGGTTACTCAGAATCCCATCCAGCCTGGTTTTGAACACCTCCAGGGAAAGGGAGTTCACAACCGCTCTGGGCAGTCTATTTCAGTGCCTCACCATCCTTACAGTAAATAATTTCTTCCTAGGAAAAAATCTTTGTGTGTTACAGTTCTTGAATAAGTGCCAGCATGGTCAGGTTTATTTTCTAATCTTGCAACATGAGGTTTGTCCAACATTTTGAAATTTTGCTGAGTTCATCTGTCCAATTGCTTGACGTACCTTCTGCATTTTGTTAGTTGCTACATGAGTTTCTATAAAAGAGTCCTAGGATGTGTTACATTTTGTTGGTGGCTTGTAAATGTAATAGATATCCCCTTTTTTAATATAGGCATCTAAAACACACCTAAAATGTCTTAACATAGCTTTATTGAAGTTTCCTAGGTTTGCTGAAATCAGTGGAGTGATATTAATTTACTCTGTTTCTAGTCTGATAATTTACACCTAGTGATCTCTACCACTTATGACCTCTGACCTGTAAAACCAAATGTTTTTCTTTCTCCTCAAGCCCTCCTAACTTGTTTTAATAACAGTATAACTTTTTATTATGCTGGGGTTTTTTTCCCCCAGAGAGGAAATACAGCTACTTACACTGGTATCCAGTAAATGAATACAACAGCATTTCTCAAAATCTGAGCTCCTCCTGGGCTGTACGATCATTGCATATTTTTGTGTGTAAGCTGTTCTGACTTGTTTCCCTTTTGAAATTGAACCCTTGAAAGCTACAGCTGCAACTATGAAAATGCATGAGGAGTGTAGAGTCTTTGTGAGATTTTATTCCTCTCCCTTTGACAAGACAGCAAGTTGTTTGCGAAAGATCTACATCAGATGCTTATGTTTATGCTATGCACTCTCATGATAATAGATTTCTCATTGTATTTCAAGGTTTAGAATTTTATTTCCTTTGGAGACATCCTGAAGTTTCTGTAGAAGGAAAAGATTCCTGTGACTATCTTACTCACTGAAATTTGAAATAAAATTATGGACTTCTGGGAGCAGCTTGCCTTTTTTTTTTCCCTAGGGGTGGCCTGGCAGGACAATTGCAGACAGTGAATTGTAGTTTCAGTGGTAGAAGTGAGGCACAGTTGACATGAGAAGGAGGGTCATTCCCTGAAGTCATCCTCCACACACTCACAGTGGGGATCCAGGAAAGGATAGAAATTGCAATTCCAATAGAGAGAGAAAGTATTAGGTGAATATGCATTGTTCTATCCTACAGTCTAGAGATCCAAGCAGCCTGGAATCCCTGGAAGACTTACAAAAGTGGTATAAGCTAAAAAGTATTTTCATGCTTGCTTCTTCACATCTAAAACGCTTGAAAATCCCTCTGTTTAAGCCACATGCTGATCTACAAGACCTAGCACAAAAGAGCACAAGTGAAGAAAACTGAGCATAACAAAACACAGAAGACAAGAAAACCAAAGCAATCACAGATATCAGGTAATTATGAAATCAATAAGCAATTCAGTAAGTCTGAGAAAATACTCATCCTTTCAGAATAAAAGCCAGTATCTGTACAATAACAGATACTGCATCAGATCAAATTGGGCAAGCTGATAGAGTCATTGTCTTCATTGTACATGAAAACATTGACAGGCACCACCAAGTAAAAAAACCAAACAAACAGAAAACAAAAAGACATAGACACAATAATGACATTTGCTGCAGTTAGAAAAGATAGGAATATAATCCTGAACTTAAAGAGCTGAAAATAAACCCAGTTAAATCCTTGTTTAACTTCAAATCCTTTTTCAGCCTCGCTTGTTTTTATCTTCTTAAACATGCCTCTAATTTCTCAGTTCTTCCTCTGTATCCCAGAGACAAGAGCTTCTAGAATTGCCCATATACTGTGTTTGTATTTAAAAGGGTAAGCTGAGGAAGTCTTTTTGCTTAAAGACATGCAATAAAATGCCCTGGCAATTTAGTTCTACCTCTTGAAAAGAATACCTGACTATGACCTTTGTTTCCTTATTCCAAAAATATTAGAAGTGAGAATCCATTCTCCATAAACACTTAATTTTTCTTGTGAAAGTGTCATCAACTCTTCACAGACGGATGTTTTGGTTTTGTTTTGCATCCTACATACAACTGTTTCCTGTACTAGAGATCTTCACCTTGTCACATAATATGACAGGTTACAAGCTGTCCAGATGAGAAGAAGTCTGTGGAAGCTTTCATTTTTTTTTTTAGTGCATTGTGAAAGTACCATGAAATTATCTGTTTGAGCCAGCTGTGAGGCTTCCAGAGGTTTTCTCTACAGCAAGTACTGGGTTAAGATTAAACTAGGCAAAATGCCTGAAGAGATACTGAATAGATTTGATACAAATTACACTGTCCTGCTGGTTTGAAAGTACACATTACTAGAATCATTAGCCATAATCATCCTCAATTACAAGCACTGTAAGCACACATACAGCAGACCAATAAATGAAGCCATTGTTTCCATGCAATGCCCATAATTTAGAAAGACATGGTTACTTTATCCACAGTTTGACACAAAGATGTAATCTCCAACAGAATATTTGGAATTATTTTTGTGGTCTGAAATTGATGTCTCTTTTCTGTCTCTATTTTACCTAATTGCTACTAAGATAGTCAGTCTTGCTACGTCTCATTATCTTAGCTCATACGAAAAACACATTTTCAGTTTGGAGAGGACTCAGAGTGCTTTTTATGAACTGCTGTAAGCAGCCAGCAGGGCTTACCACTCCAAAAGTTTTTTTCCAGGAGAATCTTTCATGAAGTAACTTTGTTGACACGTTTCCACAGTGCAAACAACAACTGGAAAAGGTACAGACCATAAAAACAATCAAAGAGCTTATTAATAGGTTTGCTATGCTTTTTTTGGGTCACCTCCTCCTCCTCTTCCTACCAATACTGCATGAGTGCAATGCTTGCAGCATGCACAGCTCACATTCAGATGGAGAACAGAGTCAAAGTACATTTTAATAATGTATAATCTATTGTGTGGTGCCAGTAAGTAATATTATGGGGGGTACTATTACTGTAATCTTTAAATTGTTTCCTACTAGTTTCTCTAATGAAATGACACTTTTGAGAAAACAATTTGCTATGGTAATGGGAGGTATTGAAAATCTCTCCTGGTTTCACTGGGGTATGCAAATATACCTTTTGTACTTGCATATAATATACATTACTGCAGGTAGAGCTGATAACACTACCTATTATTAGAGCTGCCAGGTATTTTAAAATAGAAGGGTTTATTTTCAAGTGCTTATAGCTTTAGAAATTTCACATATTTAGGTTAATAATTCTTATGTTTTTTTCTGCCACAAAATCTGAGTATTTTTCCCTATTTTGGTGGAAATTTTGCTTAAATGCTTTAGTTCCTCCTAGGGAGGGATTAATGAAGTTTATTCAATCTTCTGCCTATCTTAAAATGTAAGTACTTTCATGTTTCCTCATGAGTTTTAGAATACAAGATTTGAAGGTGGTTTTGGGACAGATGTACACATTTTGTTGTCCCTATGGAAAATAATCAAAGGTTAGACAATTTATAAAGTTTTTAAATTTGCAATTTGAACAGAGCTGAAGACAATTTAAGATTACAGCAGGTAGCATACTCTGAAGAACCTATGCTGACTATGCCAATTGATGACATTTTCCCAAAATGAGGTTGCAAACTCCTACAGGGCTGGCTCTGACCTTTCCCAAGCACACAATGTGCTAGTGAGCAGTGCTTTTGATGCTATCCCAACTGTACTGAGTTTGGAGAGCGTTGACCCAAGCTCTGATGTGGATGGTTGCTTAGCTATTGATGTTTGCTCAGTTAGAAAGAAGTGGAGGAAGGTGAAGCAGAGACATCGTGTTGCCTCTGAAAGCCAAACCCATGTAGTGCTGCTATTTGGAGGGGAGGTCAGATCTGTTCTCTCTTTGGCTACATATATAATGTCCCCCTGGTGAAACTCTCCCATGGATACAAACAGACACGCTTCGTGACACGGCCAGCTCAGTCAGTGAGGCCTCAGGGTGCTGAGGACATTCTGGTGAGACACATAAGGTGTGAGAACAGAGGAGCTCCAGAGCAGGGAGCAGAGTGTCCTGGTGAATCGTGTACTGATCTGTGGGCAGTAGCTACATAACTGCATAGGTCATAACTACATTATCACCAAACCGCGTAAGCAGGTGCACAGCAAGGTTCATCACTCTTGATTTTTCCTCGCAGAGAATTATTTGCTGAGCTTTTCTGCAAGCCACTCTTACAAAAAGAAAAAAAAAATTCTCTAAGTCCAGTCTAAATTTGGCATTTTTACATGAGGATCCTCCAGCAGAAACTTTCAGTTCAGGATTCCTGCGTTGTATGACACACTTGGGAACTCTCTGAGTTATTCTTTTTGTCTTTAAGAGGAAGTTATGACAACAAGCAGAAACTAGCTCAGCACAATTAGATACAGTTGGGAACCTTTTAAATAACTCTTTCCAACAAGCTTTGGGAACACATTAAAAGGTCTTTGGCTATCAGCAGAGCTGCTTCTGACTAGTTACTGTAAACAGGAAATTTAAGCTCCACTTTCTTTTCGGATTTACATCATCGCAGAACAGATTTGAACACAATATTCATGTTATTTATTGCTTGGTCAGAGTTAGGATTAGTTTGGCACCACAAAAGGAATAGCATAGAATATGAGATGTGGTTGCAAATTACTTCCAGGGGCTTTTTGAAAGTTAGTAGTATTTAAATTGAATCAAGAATACAACCTTTGATATTGAGTTGTAAGAGGATAGTATATGAGAGGATTTATTTTCTGAAAACATTTGGGGTTACTGTTCTTGACTTTGCTTGCTAGTTACTGAATCATTTCTGATTTCACTCTAAACCTGCAGAATATTACATTCTGGAAGTTCAGGATACTCCCAAAGTCAGCAAAAAGCTTGGCTCAGAGTCAAAGTCTTGATATTTATTCAAATGTAGACTAGTTGTAGCTAGATTAAGAGCATCAGACTTTCCCTTATAATGTATAAACTCTCCTTTAACTTAACTTTGGTAGTTCACTTTATCTTGAAAATAATATATTAATTCTTCTGGGAATTAAAGAAGAAGGAAAGACTGTCAATAACACATCTGTCTAGGAAATATCTTTCAATTACTCCTGCAATAAATCTCATGCTGTCACAATCTGTTTAGATTATGGTTAAAAGTTCTGTTAGGAAACACCCTTTAAAATTTATGGTCTCCACTAAAAATAGTCAAAGATGGTGAGACAAATTATTCCATTATTTTCAAAGGTATTACAGTAATTCAGGGAGCTTACAGAACCAAATGGTTTGAGATTCAAAAGAACAGCAAAAATCAATCTGCCAATGCAACAAATGTAGTAATGTGTAAGCAAAAGGGGTCTAGAGTAAACTGTCTGTTCCTGGGCTATGTTAATAACTTGTGTGGAATGAACACTCAATTCTTGGCTGTCAGTTCCCCTAAAACTTTCACCTAAGTGTGGTAGTGTTATTCCCACCTTTCAAAAAGCTGTATTATTTGGCATTCATGTAGAATATGTAGGGGTGTGTGTTACAGAAGCTTTGAGAAACTGCAAAGACACCACCCCAAATGAAGTAATATTTTGAGCAATATTGGCAGGGTCATTATGAACTCATAACTAAAGATTATATTTGTCTTTTAATTAACTGTTTAATGTGACCTAGGGAAATCTATGTTTATTTTACTAGACCCTGCATTACAAGGCTTGTAATAAACTTGTTTAAGTTCAATTGACAGATAAATCTTCTCTCATAACACAGTTGAGAATAGTGTACAAATAAAGCAATATCATTTTCTGCAAATATTTGCCAAGGACATACAAAAAGACTTCTGTCAAATTTGCGTTTTTTTGTTAATGGCTATCATGTCCCTACCACACATCTCTGGAGCTAAAATCTATTACACAGAAAAGGGGGGGAAAAAAAAGCCTGACTGTAGCTTTGCTGACAGGGGTGGCATCTTTTGGGTGGATCTCCAACCAGCAACATCTGCAGGTAAGGGACAAAAGACACAGTCACGTTCAAAAGGGAATGGGTGGCATAGTCAACAGGAGGGGCTTAATTGAGCAAACTGAAAATTGAAATACTTAACTGCATTAAAGGCAAAAGAATGTATTAAGGAAATGGATGCTGGACTCTGCAGATGATGACATCCTTGTGAAATGAAATCTGTAATCATGAAGAATGAGTTTCAAAAGGATAAGTATGTTAAAATCCTTTTTCTGAAATGCTGTTTTGTAAATTTCTTGACTTTGCAAAACTGAATGGGAAATATTACATGGAAAGACCTTTCCAAGATTTTCAAATATTTCCTTCTTCCAGAAGCAATGCAAATATTATGAGTACATGAGTACTTTTGCTATGGGATCAGAATATAGAACTATTGAGACATTTGAAGTAAATTTATTTCAGTTTTGTTCAATATTTCAATCTCAAAATTGGAGCCAAGCTTCTTATCAATTTATACTTTTTCTGTACTTGTTCTACCACATGGAATATACAAAATACCAATCAGAATGTATATCTTTCATTTCCCAAGAATTTTTTTTCTAAGTGGCTTTTAAAAACAGTAATTTAAAAAAATGTTTGTTCTTAGTTTGTTTTCTTTTTGGTCAGGGGATTTTTGGTTTGGTTTGGGTTTTGGGTTTTTTTCTTTTTTTTTTTGTTTTGAGGGTGTTTTGTTTGGGTTTTTTTGTTTTATTTTGTTTTGGTTTTTTAGGAAGTTTAAACCTAATCCTTTAATTAAGTGAAGTCTTGATGTGGAAAATGTTGAAATGAGATTTCAACCATTAGTCAAAGGTCACAAAGTTTTCCAATGTCTTGTACTTCATCAGTGAAGAGATCTGTTATACAGCTCCAGGAGTCTGTGGGCTGTGATTGCCATCCATGTCTTAAATCCCAGATGACTCAGTGAAAGGAAGATTCCCAGGGCTTCTTTTGTTTTGGAAGAAGTGTTCTCATGATTTCTTACCTTCCTGGAAATCCTTGGGTCATCAGCATGAGAGTCAGCATTGTGGGAGTATTTGTGGCTTCCCATCCAGCAGCCACTAGTTAGTTAAAATAAAGGTTGTGTTCTGTTCCAAGTGCGTTACACTCAGGAACAAACATTCCTTTGCCTGAGAGTTTATTTTTTCTGACAAAACATTTAGCATGGGGAAAAAATATAATTACCAATCAAAAATGTATTTTTTATTTCTTCTGGAAATAGGATAGATGGTAGCCAATTCTATCACAGAGACAGAAATCAGGCCTCTTCATTTTTGTTTTCTTATGAACTGTGCAGAAAGGACCTTATGACCTCATGAAAAACAGGTTCAGAATTCTTCCTAAAAACCCTGGGCAATTTTAGCTTTATCAAATTCATGAAGGACTAGTTTGTATCAGAACAGGGGGGAAAAAGTGTTCTTGTTAGTGTTTTAGAATGTAATCATTTAGACCGTGTGATGCTCTCTCCAAGGAAATTGCAGAGGTCCTATCACTCAAGCTCTTTGCAAAAAAAATTAGGAAACAGGAGAATATCTGGTAGGGATTAAGTCTGCAAAAGGCAGCTGGGAATAATGAAGGCTGCTCCTCTAATTCTAATTCTATTACTGGAAAGATAATGCAACATGAAGAGCCAGTATTCATTTAAAGAGAATCTTTTAATGAGGTTGAACATCTGAAAGACATATCCAGATGTACAGAACTGATCACACAGCTATCAAAAGACAAATATGTGTGGGTAGTACAAATTTCCTCCTACTCACAGGCATGTAATTCCATTCAGTCTCCATGCACTGTCTTTGCCAAATATTCCCCATTATTTTTAATCCTTTTGCTTTTTAGCCTAATTTCCTATGGATAAACAGAATATATGATTATTACTGGCTATTCATGTGTCACATGTCTGTTCTCCCAATTCGGATAAAATTGGAACAAGAAGAATATGCTGTAAAGATAATTAATGGTACTAGAAAATGTATGAAAATAGATAGGAAGTAAAGAGAAATTCTATTAGTATCCTATAGACCCAAAGCATACTTGCAATTGCCAGGATCACAACAAAACCTTCAAACAAGTGTCATATCTTCTTAGGAACCTCAAAGAGAACTATTTGTATTCTTTTGTCTTGCATGCATTCCCAGAAATAAATTACAAAGGAGCAATTTTTTTTTTCCAAATGTGATAATGAGCTGGGATTAGCAAAGAAGGGATGAAGAAGTTAGAAATTTCACTGATTTCTTTCTTTCTGAATCAAACCTATGAATAACCACGCCAAGGGATTTTTTTATTGCTCCTCTGAAATACTGTAAAAATGTACAACTTATCCAATATCTATTTATTATTTAAACCTACAGTGCCCAGTTTTATCTTCTGATGGCTATACAATGGTATCCTCAAAATCTGAAATCTAGATAATTATATCATGCTTATCATTAACTGCTATAAACCAAACATTTTTGAGAGATCAAGCCACATTTCCCAAGCTTTTTTGGAGCAAACTGTAAAGCATACAAACATAATTAGATATTTCTACAAACAGCTTCATAATTATGACCAGCGTTGAAGAAGAAATCAATCAGCCCACAGTCACATAAAATTAAGGCACAAACAGAAAGAGGAGATGAGTTGACAAAATTCAGTGTTTCCGACTTCTGATAACTATTTTATACTCTGGTGATATCTTTCATGAAAATGTCCCTAAACTAATAGGTGGCTAGCATAGAGAAATCGGCTGGGGGTTTTTATCAACGTGGAGAATGCAGGGGAGATCATAAAAGGGGATTTTAAGTCTGCCATTTAATAACTGGGTTTATTAAACTTTCAACACACCAAACAAAGGTGGGGCAAAGTTCAGACTGACAGAATTGAAAGAGGGAAGGATCTGAAAAACAAGCTGCACACCCATGATAGGGCTGGAACAACCATGTTAGTTTCTATTTGTTATCCCTTATAAAGTTTATATACAGGAATTGTGTCTGTAGCCCTGTACCACATCATGGGATGAAATCTGGGTAATACTTGGGCCTGTGTTATCACTCCACATTAGAGAGATGCCTATAAACTACAGCAAATGTTGAACACCTCTTCATAATTTTTTCCATCAACGTCTTCGTATTATTTGTTTTAGTCACATTAAACGCTTTTGGTTTATGGTCAAAATACTTTTGCACAAACTTTCTCTCCCACCTTATCCCCTTATGTGTGTTTGATATGTGATATATAATACCAGAGACACTAAGTGAAACATTTATTTTTCTCAGTAGAATTATATCTTCCATCTCTTATTTAAGGCTCTAAAAGTTTTAATTTCATATTGCTCCAAAGAAATATTGATTGTAATCTTTTGTTCAAACTATTTTTGGGGCCAGTAATGTTTCTGTAAATACTTGGATTCTCCTTTTTTTTTTTTTTTAAAGTCACTTTTGCCACCAGGTAGCACACATTCGTTAAGGAGGCTGTTGCCACCTTAGACTTCTCATATTCATGCAGCCATTCTTTCCTGGCAATGAGATATTCTGTCATTTTGAAAGGATTATCCTGCATTATAATTAAGTGTCAGTATATCCAAATCTATAAAACCTTCTAAGTGATGGATTTCTTCAAACCTTCACTTTTTTTCATTCTATATTGTCACGTTGTCAATCAAGACAGTCCAGACTCTTTTGGTATATAGGAACCCTGTTGCAAAAACCAGAGGTTTGGAAATGTATATACTGATTGTTTGATGGAATATTTTAGGAAATTCAGCATGGGAGTGAATGTATGGCTCATTTGGGTTCATAATTTGCAGCTTGAGAAGTTACAGTGGAGAGATTATGTGAGAGTCCATGCTTCTTAAAAGCTATAGTTTATAAATCAGAGATTATAGTTATTTGGCTACCTTTGTAGAACAAAATAGCTACAAGATCAAAATAGGTAACAATGCCAATGTCATTGAAAGTCCAAAAAAGGTGATGATCAAGGCTTGCATTTGTGTCTGAATGAGTTAGGTCTCGGGACATGGTTCCAGGAGAAGATGATTACATTTAAGAAATTTCCCTTTGAATCTCATGCTTTTAAAATCATGGATAGCTTTACTTTTCTGTGACAGTGAGGTTTATGGTGACCCTGTAAATCACAGCAGACTGAGTTTCTGCAGGCTGTGGCTCGCAGGTGTCAGCAGTTCAGCTCACTGATTTGGCAAATCCCACTGGAGTACTCTGCTGCAAAATAAGCAACTGGTAGCTGGGTAGTATGTGTCCCATGAGACCAACCACCAGGAAATGTATATTTGCCCCTTGCACATATTGTTTTGATCTTGTGACCTTTCCCTCAGTGGATTACACCTCTTTCAGAGCTTCCCTGCACATGACGAAGGAGAATTACTATCAGAAGGTGACCGTCTTTCACTTTCTATAAATGTAAAACTCTTTCTCTGTCCTCAAATAAGAGGAACACTTGACCTGTCCATCTTCTGAGAAGATCTTCTGGTGTTGGGATTTGGGGAGGGGACAGAGGGGGCAGAAGTGGGGTCTGAGGGAGGAAAGAATAAAAAGAAAAAGCCCCTTTGTTCAATGCACCTGAGTAATACCAAGATCAGACTTGGTTCTTGATAACTTGGTCTAAATTCCCTTTTTTTCCCTAAACAGGAATTTATTTAAAACATAAGTAGTCAACAATAGAGAATATTTTTATATTGCACTCAAGAATTTCTACATTTTTCAGTGTTCCATTCTTAACTGCAGAAACTTTTCCTACTTTTTTCTTTAACTCTTCACTTTTAGTTATTTATGTACTTAAGCAAGACATTAAGTCATAATTTTTGAGAAACCCTTAGTTCTGTTTGTTTTATTCCTCTGGGTTGCAGAAAATTTATTTTTGCATCTATAATTTATTATTGTTAATTTTAAACCAAAGTATTATTTATTATTTAATATAGGTTTAAAAGTTAAAAAAATCCAAATCATTAATATTTATTTTCTTTCCTGAAGAAGAAGTCTAGCAAGAATAACATTGCTTTTCTTGTTCTGGTACTTTTGAGATAGAAGACAATTTTGTATGAGAAGAACTCACTTGAAGTTTTTGTTTTTTCTGTTGTTGTTGAGTTTTTGGTCTGCTGTTAAGTTCTCAGACAATTTCAGGGGAAACTATCTGAGCTTTGTTTTTTTTAATTTGTTAAAAATTTTGATTCTATCTATGCCATATCAGATCAAGGTGCTTCTCTTATTAATCTAAGTAGCTCGATTAGTTCTAATGGAAGTGTTAGTAAACAAGTTTGAAAAGGTAGAAAAAATATTTCAATCCATCTGAGCTTCTTGCATTTAAAATATATTCTCTCTCTCTCTGTCAAATATGTTGAGAATACTCATTTCCTGAATTTATGATTTTTTTTTACTACCTTCTTGCTAGACACAAAAATGTACTCCCTCCTCTGACTTGCAGAAAAAACAAACCCAAACTGCATAATCCTTTCATTTAACATGGCAGAGTGAGTGTAAAACAGATGATTGAGATGAGGAAAGCTCAGAAATGAATAAACAATATGGTATGTCATGGAATGGAATGGAATGTTACGGTATGGTGTGGTGTGTTGTGCTATGATTGTTCCATAATAACAAGGCTCTGTCCATCCTCTTCCTAGGGCAGAAGCTAGTTTCAGTGCTAATTATAAAATGTGTTCATTAGTCAGAGTCCTGTACTTAGGACTCCCTCCCAGGCTTGATTTCAAGTTCCTCAGCAAGACTTAGCATTTAGTCCATTTAAGCCTGCATTTTTCAGATATAACTGTGATATTTCTGGTCTTCCCCTCTAAAGTTTTGAAAACAGGACTTCATCTCAAAGTATCTAATAATAGAATAATGTTTAACAAACAAAAGTTGTATACTCCTATACTCCTGTAAGTTACATTTCAGCTTCTGGCAGCCACTTGCACAGCACAATGTCTAGAACACTGAAGCTGCACTTTTGGGCTAATGTGCCCCTGCCTACATGTGCAGGGACAGACAGACATTTTACAGGGAAAGTTCATTGCATGGGAGGCACTAATTCACTCACCTCTATTTTCTTTTGCCTCTAAACAATTCTGTTGTCCTACATGTCAATCCACACGTAGGAAGCCTTTATGGCTTGAGAGATTGGGTATTTTTGGCTGTTAAATCCCGTTATTATTAGATTTAGGATCAGGGTTTATGCTAGGGCTCTTGTTAGCATTTGTTTGGGGTTTTATTTATTCTTTATCAGAAGATTATGTTCTTTGTTTCCTGTATATTGCCACTTTGAGTAATGCTCCCCAATATCCTATATGGTTTGAGAGCAAAGTATCTCCCTATTATCTGGGCCTGAAGTTATAGAGACACACAGCCAAAACTGCAATTTTTTTCATTTTCTTGTACACTATCCATAAACACCATCTCACCAAATATGTTTTCTGATATTTGGCCTCTTCATTCTCAATGTAAGTGCCAGAGAGCTACTCTTTACTGCTGCACTGCGATTAGAGCACTATGGTGAAATGCAACACCATCAAGGAATGATTTAGTATACTAGAAGGTCAAATGTACGTTTGTATTGGATTTTTGTCTTTGCTAAAATATTCTTGAGGTGATAAATTCCTGCTTAACATGAGTAATTCTATGCCTCCTTCAGCTCATTTTGAAGCTGCATCACTCTTGAGCAGATTTCCATTAGATATTACTCTTTGTGAAAGTCTCAATTATATTTTAGCGGGTTCATTTCTTGAATACACTACATTTCCTTTACATTAGAGAGGTTAATTTTTTTTATAGAAATGTCAGAATCCATAAAACTGAAATTATTGATTCCATCAGACAGGTTTCACAGTCTTTGTAAAAATTGATTACTCTAGGATTTTACTTATGTTTTTAAATGTGAATTTCACTTCTACGGATATTAACACTAACCCTTTCTAATCTGATCTTGTTTTGTAGATATTAACATCTGTTGCAGTGTTATTTTTTGAATACTAGCTACCAAGATTAAAATTAGTCACTTTCAAAAAAAATTACTTGAAAATGTGCTAAATATATTTGTAACTGACTTTTTTTTTCCCTGGAAAATAGTTTGAAAATAACAGATTGGGATTGTTTACCAATTCTTCTAAAAACAGATTTGCTAAATATGACATGAATGTATACACTGTATAGCCATTATGCGGTTGAATAAAACATTCAATACATCACACCATGTTCCCAAAGTCTGGGTATTTCAAATAAATATGTTTTTATTTATGGAAAATTTTCTCTTTTGAGAAATGCAGGCACTAAAAAAATTCTTTAAAATAAAATATTTGCAGCACATTCAAAACATAAAATATATTAAATGAGGCAGAAAGGGACAGTACGCTTGAGAAAAAAACCCATTCAATTCCAAACCAAACTCATCCTCAAGCCTTCTAGAATTTAATTATTAGTCATTTTGAAGACCAGTCTGACTGAAATGGTGCACCTGTTTCAAAGGGCAGTCAGCCTTGATGAGAAACATCTGAAAATAATATCTCTAACTTACTTCTCTGTGTTTGAAGAATTCTTAAGCCATGTTAGGGAGAACATGTGATTTCTGAGCTGTATTCAATTTTTTTACTACTATAATTGAATACAGAAATTAGCCTTGTAAAATTTAATACTTGTACAAAGTTGTAGAGGTGTTTTGCATCAATTACACATGAACTGACTCTTTGATTCAAGTTGTTAAATGAAATAAAACAAATTATTTTTATTCATAGGTTGAAAAAGAGGCCTTGGCTTGGTGTATGTAAACTGAAACTTTAGTAAAAGTCCGGAGGGGTCTTATTAATTTCCCTGACTGTGATTAGGAATTCAGTGTAGAAAAAAAGAAGTCTGACAAAAGATATTGCTACTTCATACAGACCAGGGAAGCATTTTAAATCCTTCAAAGAGAATGTGTTCATCTTGTATTTCAGGTATAAAAGAGAGTAGGGAGGAAACTAACCTTAGAAAACAACCTCTTCACACTTTTTATTTCTATCTATTAGATTACGGACTTTAATATCAATGCTTATGGATCAGGGGAAACTCTTACAGGCATTGTAACAGAAACATCTACCCAAGAAGCACTAATGAAAAAAACATCATCCCAGAAACTGAGATTTATTTCTGAATGTGCCATGTGAGAAGCACTCAGATTCTTCCTACCGCCATTCTGCTAGATACTAATTCCTGCCCAGCTCTGTGAAAGGCGTGGAGAGAGTGGTTCTTCAAACACTTCACTCGAGAAGGGTTAGCTCAAATTATCTGTAATTTGTAACTCCTGTAAAAATCCCCCCAAAAATTAGACACTTATAAAGATAATGAAGTACCGATAATTACATCAGATAAGAAAGGAAAATACCTGGAATAGGCATGCAAGGTCTTACAGAAGGTGATTTCTGAAGTAATTTAGGAAAAACCCTTACTCAATTGCATGTCTTGGTTTAGCTCCTTGAATTTCCTCTTTGGCATTGCTTGACAAAGGAAGGAAAAGGATAGAACTCTAGAAAACTCCTCTGTAAATTCTACTTTTTCTAGTGGGAAAATTCCACTGCTACAAATGTGGCATCATCTTCAAAGTTTACTCTGAAAATGTATAAATTATTAGTAACCCGTGGCGAGAAAAATAGGTGAAACCCTGACTACTTAAGTTTCCCTGTACCACAAAATTTTGTACTGTAGTTTTCATGTTTCTGTTCCTCAAGTTGTGATTGAGGAAGCAAGGAATTTTTCTTTTCTGCAGTAGAATTTTTTTCCCATGGGTTTCCCCAGGGTGCTTTATGACTCTGCATTAATCCTGCTTATGGTTCAATTGATTCCAGAGGATGTAATGTAACAACATAAATTAAAATAAAAAGAAGTGTGCATTTCACATTTAATGCCACAGAGTAATATATTCCGGAGTTAATATTAAATGGTACCCATTTCACTCTCATAGAGTTTCAATTAAATCTCTTTTTGGGTCTATGCTAAAGTGAGGTTGGCGGTAACTGAATAGTGTTGAATTTGTTTTCGTTGTGCTTGGTGTGTGGAGGGGCGATAGGTGTAATTGAAAGTTTGTCCAACTTTTCATTATAGGAAGAATAAGCTCATCCATCAGTGCCAGGATCAGGAAGTTGGTGTCATACATCAAGCATCATTTAGCACATGCACATCATTCACAGAGATCAATTATTGTAATATTTATTTTAAACAGCACAGGTTGGAACGAAGAAAGTGAGACATCTATCTTTATCAGTTACATACCTTTAATTCCTAACAGTGTTAACTGCAAATTTGTGGTACAGCCAGGCACACTCTAAATTTTATACAAGTAATAATTTTAATTTCATTTAGACACATCCCAATTTATCTTCATCATTCGTCTCTTAGAATTCAATAAATACTTGCTCTATGAAATCAGTCATGAAACTCTTTGCTGAATAACCCATAATAACAGCAAGCTGTTGTTAAGCAAGAGGAGATTGTATTAGCTCACTATAACAGCTAAGGCACAAGTTTTTAAAAAAATATGCTTAAAAATGTATTAATTTTCCTAACCCCTCTGCACCTCTGCACAGGCTAGACTTTGGGTCTTCCCCTACTCTGTGCTCCTTGCCAAAATGACAATCTATATTTTGGAAACATGACAGAAAACAAAAAGCATCTCTAATACAATTTGAAATTTCAAGAAATTTTCTGATCAATTAATTTTCATTTTATAGTCATAGTTCCCCTCCAACCAAACCTACTCCACCCATTTCCTTCCACCCACTCTTCTCTCTCCTGGCTTGTCCTTCTTTGCTACTGCAAATTTTGGAATTTAATGTCAAGGAGTCTGATGCTAGCTTTGATGTTGATAATTTGCTGAAATTGACAACAGATATAATCACTTCTTAAGTGTTATCAAGAACAGCTGTTATGAAAATAATTCATTGTGTGAGATGGGCGTGGGGAGGAGGGGTGACTGGTAGAGAGGGTTGGGTAATTATACATGCACGACATCCACAGGCATACACCAAGATAAAGTGGAAGATTCTCTGTTCTGCATTTCTGCACTAAAAGATATCTAGAAAAGAAGTAGCTATCATGCTACTGAGAAAACTGATAACACTCAAATTTAAGAAACGAAAGCTCAAAATTCCTAAACAGACATAGATGAATAGACTGGGCATAAAAACAACTATGTCAGCAGATCCCACTGAAGTCAGAATTTAAGCTATCTGAAGAAAAGGACAGTTAATTTTAAAGAATTAAATGGGAGTGAAAGTTGTAAATTTTTTATATATTATACTCCTGTTAATTTTTTCTTATATAGTGTGAGAGGGTGGATGTGTGGGTATGTGCATGTATGCACGTGTGTGTCTGTGAGCAAAAATGAGGTTCAGCAGAGGAACTGTGGAGCCTCGTACCCCCATGCTGTGTGTGTAAAAAGTGTTCCTCACTATAGGGAAGCTGAGGGAAGCTTTTCCAATTCCCACCTTTGGAAGCAAGAGAAATGAGAATTGGCAGAAAAACAACTGGCACCTCCCAGAGGTGTCTTACCCTGCAGTGCTTGATGGAGCTGGAGCCAAAGCCAAAAAAAGGAAATATCCAGCCTTAGAAGCCTTCATCTCCCTCAGTGCTGGCCCTTTTAAGGAACTGATGTTTGATAGTTGGAGGGTACAAAGCCCAGTCTCTCTTTACTTCCAGCACCTAATTCTTATTTACATTACTGTGGTGACATCTCACAGGAAGAAGGGGCTGGTAACTTAAATAATCTCTTTTGTTTTTTTGAAAGGGTGTCAAGGTCATTGAAAAGAGGGAAGCAGGCAAATAAGTGTGAGGGATTTTCCCTCCCTGGTCCTTCCCTTGGTGGTTGATGAAGAGGCCAGACAAAGCCCAAGTGCATTGTACAGCCCCAGACTACCCAAGCAGTACGTGAAGACTTAGGCAAGGCTTCAAATATTGCTTAACAGCATTTGGCAGAGAATATCTATTAGAGGTCCCAGAAAAACTGTTAGCAGGAGAATTGGTAGACAAATCTAACAGGAAACATTAGTTGGGCTTGATTCGGCAGACCTTTCTAAAAATCCTGAAAAATACTAAGAACTAACTTTGACAGCATGTTGAATTCAAGGTTACGATCCTAGAGTATATATCCTTATATTTCTGGCAGTAATTTGGAAAGTTGCATTTGACATTTTAACCTCCATTCAAATTCAAAAGTTCAGTTTTCTAGGGTTTTTCAAGCACTGAGGAACATAAATCTCTTGGGAGCCATCAAACTCCATCCTAGATTTTAATATCCATTAAGTGATTACTGCAGAGAATAGGATACTTTGAGCAGCTAGCGCAACATTCACCTGTGAACTGGGCCCTTTCCAACTCTAGCAAGAAGCAGCTTAGACCAGAAAAAGAGATAAGAATGACATAAAATTATTAATGAGAAAAACTATTCAGAAAAGGAAACTATAAACTGGTAGCAGTTCTGGACTCCTGGTGTTCTAGAGTTTTTTGACCTTTTGCCCTTCTCATGTAAAACAACCAAGAAGAGCATAGTAAGTACTAAATACTTGTATGTGATAATTTAATTCTACCTAGAGCTACCTGAAAATTCTTGAGAAACAATTTTTTTACAAATCGTGAAGAATATTTCTGTATTTGTTGGGTTCTAGTAAAATAAGTTGCAAAGAGGTGCAAAGAGGTTCAAGCACCTGTGCAGGACTGTTGCACAGGTTTCATTAGTAAGTAATTTATTCCCACTCTTTTAAACAATTTGATCCACCTTTCCCAGGCTACCAACAGTTACTGTGTCATCTTACATCCATCTGAGAGGAAGGTCATATCTATGACATTATGTCTACAATTGACATTAAAATTATATCATAGGGAAGCTGCAAATTAATTTTCAAAAGTGGTATTCAAGCACCATGTGCATGCATGTATTTGTAAAGTCCATACCAAAACACCACACTTCTCCTCCAGTGGATGAAGGGAATGAATGTGTGACAGATGCTACTCACCTTGACCAAAGCAGTACTGAGAGCTTTCCCACAGTACAGTGGTTGGCATGCTCTAACAATCTACAAAGGGTACATTAATGGTCCTGCAGTTTATAAAAGGAAAGAGCAACCTTACATCTCAAGAAACAGCTTTGAACAGCAGAGCCTTCTTGCAGTAAAATAGAAAGCTAGCGAATTAGATAACAATTAAGTATGTATTTTATTCCCTCTTTTATTAAGCAACCAAAGCTTTTCTTCTAGAATTTAAGTGAGGAGTTGACTGTGCAGCTGGCTATGTGTCTGTTATGAATAAATTATTAATCTCTTGATGGCAAAAAACAATGACTAGTACATTTTAACATTACTTAATGCAGTTGATTTCCTATGGAACAAACCAACAAAAGTGAAATTGTACCTGTACAGGCTGTGCTCAGAAGAGATGAGAAAGTAAAGCTGAGCTTTTCAAGCATCCCTAATCAAAATGATGCCACTTTTCAAAACCATTCAAAACTGTTCTGCTGGTTGATGCAGATTCTTCAATTCTTTTTTTTTTTTGGTCTTGATTAGACAAGAAACATTATTAAAGTTATTTTAAGTAATAACATTTTGCTACTTTTTGGACTTGTTGATTGAATGCCAACCAAAAGAAGTTCTAAATGGTCATTACTGGGTGATAGAGTAATGAAACTCTTCTGAATAGGCCCTATATGACAAAGGAAGATCAAACTGTAATTACAGCTGGAACATCTGCAATGAACCTTATGCATGAATGAACATGAACAAATGTATGTGTAACTGATCTTTACTGAATACAAACTAGTAATTGCAGTCATGTGCAAATAGGCATTAACATGATATAATGTGAAGTATCTGAATATCATAATATGATTTTTTGCTGGCACCTGAATTATATCCACTTCAAAATGAATTTTATAGGTAATAAATTATTGTTTTATTTGGAGTTTTTATTTGCAACTAATTTATAAATAAAATAATTAATTAAGTAGGCTGAAGTAAAAATGTTCTTATTTCATCTTTACAGATAAATAAGTTTTGGAGCAATTAATGAGTTTTAGTGTATGGGTGCAATTTTTTTCAAACATTTTTACTTGTTGTAACAAAATTTTTAATTTTTTTTTTTCATTAAAACCTCCTTACAAGGGACATTGCTCAACTTCACATCTTTCTGATATTACACGGATTAAAATCAAAAAGTAAGAGACTGTGAGGTAGAACATTTCTCACTGCTATGAAAATAACTCTTATATAAACCTCTTTGCACACATTAAAAGAGTTCTGATAAGAACTGGCTGGGGAGAGAATTACTCAGGAGGTCAGTTATATTGTGCCAGCCACTTGCATCCATCACTGGCTTATGCCTCTTTCCAAGTGTTGTTTCTGTACTTTCTCCAAATTTTTTCTGCTGAAAGACAAAATACATTGTACTTCCCTGAATATATTCAAAATAACCTTCAAACTAGTAGTGCTGAAACCAGCTCCATGCTTAATATCTTCTGTTTGTAGGAAAATAAAGGGAAGATCTAGAGGAGACTTGGCCGCCCTCTATGAATCCTGCCCTGCTTGGACAAGAGAGTCTTACAGTGCAAGACATGTAAAGGCATTTTAAGGTCTTTTAAATGTCTTCTCCATCCAATTAGAATTAGAAGGGCAGGGAACTAGTGTAAGAAACAACTATATCACCTCAGTTAACTTTTTACCTGTGAAAATGTTTTAGCCTTTGACAGACTCCACCAACAGCAAAAGAACACATTTACCTCTTATGACAAAGGACATCAGCACGTACAGACCAGGGCTGTCCACACAGTGCATTCAGCTAAATTTGACAGATTTGTTAAAATCAAAATTATTTGTTCTTTTAAGCAAAATAACTTATTCATATGTTTCTAAAAAAACTTGTTTTCTTAAATAGAAAGTCATCCAACATGTGATAGTCAATTGAATTGCAAGATCTTTGTATTCTACATAAAATAATAGATCAGAGGTGTCCCAGCATTTTAAACTTGCATTAGAATACCTAATGAAGTGTTGTGGGGTGTTTTTCAAACAAAGCTCTCCCCAATGGACTCCAATAACTTGCAATCTTAATAAAGTTACCATACTAGAATATATTAGTAATGAGAGATAAGTAATTTTCCACTCAAGATTCTATATCTGTACAGTATCTTTTGCTCTCTAGACACATAAAGTGCATAATATTTTCAGATAGACATCTGACCTAATAACTTTAGGTAGCATTTTATGAAACCAAAAGTGCATCAGTTGAAGCTGAAAATAAGCCAGTTTGATAGTGATAGGTTTTAGACTTTAATTCCTGCTTCTCAAAAGATGGATATTTCTTTTTGTAGGTTAGCAAAAACTTTAAACAGATGTTAGGGACATGTAGAAACCTGACACTATCTAAACAGACATTTGAGGAGGGCTGCTGAAACTTTTCTGGCTACTTCATCAGCCGTTGAGAAGCGAGCATGTACACGAGGTGTGTTAGGAAGTGGTGTTCTTTTGCTTCTACAACAAAGTGAATTCCCTCAGTGTCTTTCAGCCTGGCATCAACAAGCTGGCAGTTTGCCATCTGGAAAACTGACATTTGTCTCCCCGGGGTCTGCTGAACATCTCTGCTGCAAAACAGCACTTATACCTAAAGAAAACATAAAAGGGAGTAGAAAGCTTGCTGAGCAAAAATAATAGACATGCTGAAGTTTTCCTTCTAAGTAGCAGGAACTGTTGGCCTTTCAGAGTGTTTTTATTCAGCATCCTTTACTGAAAGATGCTTTTGCATGAATAGAACAGTGAAAGTATGTATTACATACTGGCCATCTTCTGTTCCATCAGTCAAGCAACAGTTATTTTAAGGACTAGTCAAGGTTTTGAAAAAGTTATGACCTGAATCATTAAGCTTCTTTTTTTTCCTTAGAGTTAGCATTAAGGAGCATATTAGAGCTTAAATCTGACAATCTACATTTCAAAAGGAGTAATTTCAGAACAATTTCTCTTTGTGATAAAACTGGGTTATTATCGGATTCTTGTAGAGCCAAACATCATGACTTAGGCCAAACTCTGTCTGGGTGAAAATTACTCCTTTGCAGAACACTGAGAGTTCTATTACCTCTTCAGGTCCTGAAATAGAATTAGAAGACATGGGTTGACATAATGAGTTAAGTGCTGGAAATAAAGCTGTCATGATAAAAAAGCTTATGATGCAAACACCGTTTAACTCCATCTCAACAGTGACAAATTTAGCTTTGGATTAATCAGGCTATTTTCTCATGCTTTCAAATGTACAACCTGTTCATCATTGCACAGATGCCAAAACTTCTTATACTTTATATTTGCCAGTCATCTAAATGAGATGTAAGTAGTTCATAAGATATGTTCTAGTTACAGTAAGAGAGTAAATTTGATTCTAAATATACTTTCATATTTCAAATTCTTTGTTAAATTAAACTGGTAAAGCTTCACAGCATGATTTACATTTTTTTAAGGAAATAGCATCCAACAATATCACTTTTGAGTAGAAGGGACAAGATTTAAAGTAAGAGGTGTTTCATGTTTATTAAATCAGAATGCAAACCATTTTTGATTTATGAAACTTCTGAGTCTTTCATGGGAAAACTACTCAATACTTTTGAGGATTTCTCTTGTAGTCGTGGGGGGGGAAAAAAGGCTGTCTTCTATTTCATAAATGTGTTATATGTGCACAAATGCCAAGTCAAACCATCATAACACACTCAGCTATCTGTCAAAATGATTGCATAATAGTGCGGGTTTTTTCCTTAGGGTGAGGCCAAAATGCCTTTTAGCAAATAAATATTTTAAAAATTATTTATTTTAACACAGATTCAGGTCATTGCAGGCCATTCCAATCTTAGTGTAAAGAATATCGCTTAGCTGTTTCCTCTTCTGTTGGTAGTCTGTCATTTTTATTCTATAGATACAGTCTTGTCCAATACTCAGATTATTTTTCATACATGCAGAGAACTGGAGTCAATATATTTGACACCCTTTTTTTAAGGAGTTTTACTTTTTTTTCTGAATGACCAAGCTTGTCCCTTCCTTTCATGTCAAGCTTTCATCCATCCATTGATACTTTAAACGGAATCTCTCTAATGTCCTACGCTTGGATCATGCCAGCTGTCATGATTTAACACCAACCAACAACCAAGACCCTGCAGCCTCTCACTCACTCCCCGCTGCGTGGGATGGGGGACAGAACTGGGAGAGCAAAAGTGAGAGACAGGAAAGACCTTGATTCTGTGTAAACACTGCTCAGCAATAAGGAACACATCCCTGTGCTACCAATCCTGTTTGCAGCACAAGTCCAAAGCACAGACCCTCACTTATACTGTGAAGAAAATCACCTCTACCCCAGGGGAAACCAGCACACCTGTCAAGCCTCCTCAGAAATATCAGATACTTCTTTTGTTTTCTGTGTTTGCAATGCAGAAGAATTCAACCTGGGTTAGGGACTAAGAACAAAGGTATTTAGCTGGATACCACAGCCAGAACACTGGAGCTTTTGCCACATTTATCAAGCAAACATTATTAGACATGTTTCATATCATTGGTCTGACAGACTTTTAGTGCAAGAAGTATTAACTTGTCCATAGACCTAGAATCTTTTAGATGGGCCTTCTTGAGAGAATTTGAGGTTTGGTTGGGTTTGATTTGGATTGAATAATTAATTTAATAGGTTAAACTGTAATGACTCTTCTACCTATTATTAACTGAAAAAAAAGGGACATAAGTAAACTTCCAGGAAGATAATTTTAAACTAATTGTAGAAGTTAGAGGCCCCAAAAAGGTTTGTTTACAGACAACAAAGTTACTTATAAAAATCTAGCTTCTTCTCTCAAAAATTATGATCTAAACATCAGAAAATGCCCTTGAAAGGGAAGAAGCAATAATGTTTTGTAGCAAAAATTGTTCCACTTCAAATATAGATCTATGAGGTAGCACTGGGGGTGGCCATCAATAATCTGGCCCTGAGTACATTCCAAAATGTCTTCACTAACAAAAAATAAACTATTTCTATGAAGACAGCATGGGTGGTTATTCAATGACTAACTTTGAATAAAGGGATAGAAAAAATGATTGTAAGCAGAAGTCAAAAATACATAATACACAAAAGTTTATGAAGGAGAGACTCTCAGAAACTTTATGTCTGACAACATTAGTGGTGCAATTTAGTGTTGATTTATTTTGTAGATTAAGTTTGCAGTGTGGTGTTTGAATATATGCCGCCATTTGGGTTTCCTTAAGAGTTACCACACAATATACTTAACTCCTGATATAATAAAAGAGGAGTAGAATTAAACAGATATATAATCCCTCCCCATATCTCCTCCCTTTTTGTTAAAAAAAAAAGCACAACCCCCACCAAATCCAAGACCAGATTTTTAAGAAATCACAAAATGAAATTTTTACACAGTAAAGAAAAAAATAAAAAGAAAACTGAAAGCAGTTATTCAATACCATACCCAAGAGTGACTTTCATGCCTCTAGGAACTTAATGAAATATTCAGACTTGCAAGAAACAGAACTACATGACATGGGAACACCAGAAACTAGACAAGTTTGGTTAAGAGATCAGCTGATATTAACATGTTCATTTTGGAGTTCACTTTGTCAGTATCAATATTTTCCTAAGGGTCCTCTCACCACTGTTCCTGTCGACTTTGTGGTACTTTACCAGCTAGAAGGCATGAGAGCAGCACCCCTGCAGAGGACACTGATGCTGCTCAGTGGCTAGTCAGGCAAGGTGCACTGATGAACAGTGCATCTGGCACTCCCTCTGCTGAAGCGTGACCACGTCAGTGTTGTGAGACACTGTGCCTCATTATACCCTCTGTGCATGTGCACACACGGGTTTCCAATCCTGCTCTCTCGATTTCAGCTTTTCAGGGTGTACTAAGCAGATTCCAAGTATTGGCCTTTGCTTCAGCAATCACTGCCTCAAAAGAAGGAAAGTGACGAGGCGGAATGATCCTTTCCATAGGGATGGAGCATGCTATGGAATCTATAAATGGCACAGCTAGGATGAATAGTATCATTGTACTGGATTTTGCAGACAGTGCCACTTACTGCAGTCAAAGGGACATTGGAGTAAAGCAGTTAATAAAAGAGAAAGGAGGAGGGGAAAGAGGTAGTGTTGAAAATCATGGAAGTGAGAACATTGAGGCTTAAATGCTTTTTTTCTCAGACAATGAACTGTCTGCATCAAAGTTAGTCCAATAGCATTTAGCTTTGTGCCTGCTTCCACTGTACCTGGCCACTGGATAAATAATGAATAGTGAGTGCAGACAGAGCTTACAAGGGCTCTATTATTCCCACAGCTTAAACTCTTAATTTAATAGAGTACACAGGAGACGAAGAAAAAAAAAATTCCAAAGGAGGTAAGAAATAAAGACACATTGACAGGACAGAATGGTAAAAATATCCTACAGAAAAAAATGCTTCTGTTCTCACTTGGTTTATTACTGAAATAATTAGTACAAAAGCATTCTATAGCACTTTTTCATCCAAGAAGCTCAAAGCAACTTATAAACTATTAATTGAAGGTGAAAGTTCCTAAAATATGTTATGTGATCTGTGAGAAGTATTCCATTAGCACTTTTTGAAACTTCAGCTCTTAAAGGACACTGCTGAGCCTGAAATTTTTAACCCAAATGGCAGAGTTTTACAGGCAAGACATCATCTCTAGTGTAGCTGCACATAAGCATCCTGTAAACACTGAAGGGAAGGAAAGAGCCCTCTGATTTCAAGGGTTTTGTCTTAAGGATGCTTCCACGTATCATTATTTTGTCTTAAGATTTTGTTCCAAAACCAAAAAAAACAGAGCATTAGGCAAAAAGACTGAATTAATTACTCTTAATTACCAACTGTATTCAGTTCAGATTCCCTAACATTTCAGCATTTTGTATTCTCTTTCTTTTCTTCTATGAATAAACAGTACTTGTATGTAATATATGTGTTTGTGTGCAAGGAAGGAAAAGTACCATTCTTTGAGATAACTGACGATGCAGCTTGTACCAAATGAAAGCAACACCTCAGGACTTCATTATGGTGATCATGTGCTCAAATTAAGCTAAATGTGTTGTCTTCTTGGATTGTGGTGTTTCCTCATGCCATCATCTCTGCTTTGCCACTTTTCTCTCTTTGTCACACCATGTGAAAATCCAGCCCATGTACTGCTTTAGGGTAGGACAGTGACTCTCTGTAGTTTCAATGTGGCATCCTTCTAAAAGCTGCAAAAATTAATGCTGACTGTGCGACTTTGGAGCTAAGCTTTCAGTGAAAATCAAGAACTTTCAGGTGTAGAGTTTTAGCTTCCTTTCATTACTGTGGGAATGAGGCATGGGAGAATAATTTATGACTCTCAGTGTCTTCCAGTGTCTTTGAAAACCTCCCCAAATTTACTTATTCTCTTTTTTTTTTTGGAAGGAAAGCCCACTCCCTCCCCCTTTCACTGTTTGCTAGTCTTGTGGTTTTTTTTGTTTTTTTTTTTTTTTTAGGAAAGATCTACTGGATAAAACCAACAGTAATTCTGAAGTAGAAAATCATTTTTACCTTTAAAGTCCAAAGTTAGTCTGACAAGAAAATTTCACTATCAAGAAAAAACCCAAACAAACGAAAGCAGACACAACTGGGAAAAATACTGTGAAAAGTTTTACAAAGCCTGTAAAGGAAGCAGACAGCTTCTCTTGAAAACAAAATGTACAGTGGTTATCAAGCATGAACTGTACTGGTGCACATCTAAGGAAGTGCAAGCTCTGCGAGCAGATCCCTCTCTTGCCCTTTCAACAAATGTTATCTTTTCCCAGGGAGTGCTATCTTTGCTGCAATCTGCACCTACTCCACACGGACAGCTCTCTCGTCCCCACCGAGCATGTGCAGTGCCATTTCGGATACTGTCCCGTGTCCTTCCCTCTGCATCTATTGACAGATCTGAACTTTTCCGTTATCTCAAGTAGCCAACAGCAGGACCTGTCATTGAAGCAAAGAGGCTCTGAATATCTGAGCTGCTATCAAGCAGACCCTTTGTTTGTCCAATGACAGTGTACTGTGATAAATGTTTCAGAAATGACATTTGAGATGACAGGGGAGGAAAACTCTTAAGTACAAGACTACAGCTCCCAGGGTCTCCTGAGACACACTGCTGTCAGTAAAGTTGAAATATTTACAAAGAGATTAGAATGCAGGTGGCCCAAAATGAATGTATTACAGGTGACAAAACCCTTCCAATTACTTTTTTTTTTAAAAGTCAAATCAATAAAAAAACTGCATAGTTCTACAAGATGAGATAGGATTTACCTTGTCAAGCAGATTTAGGGAACTTCTAAAGCCAATGGTAAATTTTGGATTTGGAGGAAGGTCTGTGAAAAAACTTTATAGGAAAAAAAGAAAAAAATCCATACAAAATTAAAGAAGAGATAGGTAGAAGAATAAAGTCATTTATCAAAGATGTATTGGAGTACAGTAGCTGGCTAATAGCACATGCATGCGGAATGTAACATTTGGCCATGCTCTTCTGGCATGGGCAGATTATGAAGTATAGCTTTGCTGTCCCATCTGGTCTTCCCATGAGCTAATCTTGGTTGTTGCCATTTGTTCATAAAACAAATACATGACAAAGTCCCGTCTGAAATGGCTGGTACATGTGGCAAATGGGAAGAGATAGCAACTCATACGCTAATGTTTATTTCTGTTGTTTCTTTTTTCCATCTAGTCTATACACAATGCTGCAATTAACTGATCATTCCAGCATTAATAATCTGTTTGTACACTACCTAGTTTTTATCACACATTAATTGTACATTCTTACTACTTTTTTGAAAAATGGTATAAACAGGAGAAAGGGGGTAACCTGGGGTAGAAAGAACATGTTAATTAAGAATTGTAATAGTAATGAAAATCAGGGAAAACTGGAGTGGAGGTAAGGGACAGTCAGCTTCCAAAAACTGCAGAATGTTATGTTTCTGTTCGCATATAATACCTCAAATTCCTTGGCGGAGGTTAATAGGAGAGAGAAAAGCTCTGACAACTGATGTCAGTCATGGACAAGATTTCTAAGCAAGAAAAATAAGGAAAAAGTTCTCCTGAAGAGTAGATTAAAAAAAAAACCCAAACATTCCAACTTGGACAAAGTAAAAAGAGCTCCTCACGGTCCCCATGGAGAGTGACCACAGAAAAAGAGAGCAGCTAGACTAAGGAAAGGAACAAAAGACACTCCCTAGAGCAGCAGAGACCAAAGTTAAGAAAGGCCAAGTTAACTGAGACATTGTGGTAGCTAATGAGAAACCTGATTGTTTAATATGCTTTCTTCTTTTTTTTTAATAATATGTTCCCAAATTTTCAGCTAAATATTCAGTTTGTACTCATAACTCACACGTTTTCTATCAACTTATCCAATAATAAGACAGAGCAACCAATGAAACCTTTTAGGACTGCCTGCTGTATCAACTGATCTGACCTGTTGAGGCAGCACCTACCGTCTCTCTTTTTTTTTTCCCAGTAAAATTGCATAGCTATTAAAAGACGTCTCAGTATTGCTTTCCCCAAGACGTGGTCCAAATCTCTCTCTCTCTTCAGTGTGTTTCCCAGAGCTTTCATGACATTTATGTTTTTCCAGTGGTCCTTCAACGAAAAGCTGTGGAAACACAGTAGCCCCTAGGCTGGAGCAGACTCCCACAGCAAGGCACTTAGGCCATCACACCAGCCACTTCAGAGACTGGAAAAAGGAAGATAAGAAGGTGTTAAGCAAATGTCCTTTTTCCCTGCGTGCCACTTTTGCAGGGACTTGATGTGGAAAACACAGTGATTTATGTCCCGGACTGTTAAACTCGTATGTACCCTGAGCTTGAAAGTCACCTCCAGTGGAGCTATTCCTTGTTGTTGATGATGCCTACTTGCTCTGGAGAAACAATAGATCTTTACCTAGTGTCATTATGGAAAATGTCAGGCACAGCAGTGGCCACAGAAGGGAGCAGATTTAAGATCAAGGTCATCTAGAAATGACAGCCAGATCAACAGTCCATTCAGGTTTATATGCTAACTATATTTATTCCAATAGGGTGGATATTTGTATGGGAATCCCGTATTGCTGTGCTCTTAATGAATATTCTGCATGCAGAGTCACTACAGGGCCAGCCACTTATATCAGTCTGAAAAATAATGTACTTTATGTCCTTTAGTCCTCATTTTCCTTTTTGTTTGTATCTAACACAGCCAGGCACAACTTGTGTTCTGGGAAAACAGTATTTCTGTTCTGTCAAAACCAAAATCATTTCTGAACTATCAACAGTGAAAAAAAGGAGGGGGAGAGAGAAGAGCACACATGAAGAGGGAAAGACTGAATTATGTGAACACCATGAAGAAATATCTGTCTTCTTACAAACAATAAAAAAAGTATATTGCCAAGCATTCCTTACACTAAATAGTCTACCTTTTGGATGCAGGGACAGCCTGATGAATTTCACTCTATAAGGCAACAGTCTGCAAATGGATAACAGCCTGAAAATAAGATGAAAGGGTTTCCTTGACCATATTAGAGTTGCCACCAAAAAGCTTTACTGTCATGGCTCATCTCATTAATCTAGTATATATGTTGCATTAATACTCTTACTGTGCAAGACTGATGTGATTCTATCTTTCCTAGAGATTTAGATGTGCAATTGTGAAATTATTTTGCAACCATGAAATGGTTCAATTTCAGTTTTCTGTTGTACTCGGAAGGCAATATCTAGTTATTACACTGACTTTCAGCAAACGGAAAAAAGGTGGAATTAGGTGCAATAATAATTTATTGTTTTGTGAAAACTAGAGTTTTTTTATTTTTCCTAGTCCATATCAAAATAAACCAAGCGATGTTTTCATGACCGAGTGGGGGTGGGAAAGGGTACGGGAGTAGCAACTTAAGCAGGCACATGGCATTTTGGAAGATTGTTCTCTATAGAATCCATGAATGTCCTTTAAGAAATTGTGACTTTTCATTAAAATAATCCTAATACTAATAAATTACTTCTATATATGTAATTTTGTGTTGGTGACTCAAATTGAGATTAATTTGTATTTTAAGCTTAATGATTTCATTTGATCCCAACTGGATCACAGCATTTCTATGTGACTTCTCATGTGGAACTTTTTACCTTTTGCCTACAGTTGGATTTTGGGATGCACATATAGCTGATTAAGAAATATCAGATTCTTTTATTTTATGAAATGTGACTTATATCATTGTCTATTCAAATATCAAAGTTTCTAAACACTGAACTTTTTATTTTAAGTAAAAAAATCTGATCTTCCAGTACCAGTAGGAAAGAGCTAGTTTGAATTGAAAAGATTTGTTACAAAGCCTGTTTTGCCTGCAACAAGGAAAGTGGAGCAGGGCAATGACAGCGCTTATGCATAGCAAGACTTGAGAGGCAACAAAGAGCTTTTCAAACTCATTTATTCGGTTGACAATTCTTCTAGCAAATGATGCAGCTGCACAGATTTTTAAAGGGGGGGGGAAGATGGTGCAGCAAAAAAAGGTCAGTGAGGACTGTAACTAACTGCTGAGCTTTATCCAGTGATAAACAAGGAGATATTGATTCTCAGGAGGGAAAATAGCATTCTCGTTTGATTACAGTGTGGCAAAAAATTTTCCCCATAAGGTTTACTGAGATTCAGGATCAAAAACTCACTATTTTCCATAGTTTATTTTTGTTTGAGGATTTTTCAAATGTCTTCTAAAGAGGACCCCCTCTAGCTAAAGCTTTCTTCATGCCGTGAAGCTAGCTTTGTGATAAAAAAATGAAAAATAATGCTTTCTGCAATGGAACATGATACAAATATTTCCATAATGAATATAAGCTATGCTAGGCTTTATTACATTCAGGTTTCTTTTTTTGACCTTAGGGAAAAGTACATGACAGCTGACCCAAAGTTCTCTCTGAGAACTGGGGCATTATTTGTGTAACATTATGTGCTTTGACACAGGATTTGTGAAGCTAGTACCAGTTAGAAATCACATAGGAACTGCCAATTTCCTTCCTCTTTCCACTTGCAGTGGCTGAAAGTCCAACAGGTGGATGGGATGCTGGTTTACCCTATCAAGGCTGTGGTGTCTAACAGAGTTTGGTTGTCTTCATGGGATATGTACAATGTAAAGTATGCCTTAATAAATCCATTAGCCACACTAGCACAGTACTCATACAACCTATTTGGCTGTACTGAGGAGTGGACCTTGCTAATGAGGGTCTCCTTGTCCTACTACTTTTGGAACTAGCTTGGGAATTCGAGCATGTTTTGCCATGTCCATTGCGATTACTCTTACCTCAGTGGAGACCAACAGTCATTCAGCAGCTGAAATACATTTTGGAATCTGGAGTGCATTTTTCTGAGGTGAAGAGGACAGATAGGATTTCATCCACAAGTAATCCCATCTGAGGATTTCCATTTCACTAATAAAACATGAAATATGTGAGATTAAAGCAAAAAATCTAGATGACAGCTCAGTCATTATCTTTCTTAGATGTTGGAAAAACTTCAGTCTTTTTACAATACTCCCAGTCTTCTGCCTTTAAAATAAGCTATTATGTGACTCCACAAGAAACCAGCTTCAATGGAAAAGGCATAGGGTGCCTTTCCTTCAGTTGTGATTTGTTCCTCTTTACCTGATCTGCTACAGCTATTTCCAGCTACCCTGTAAGCCAGTACATCCTACTACACAAGTAGTGAGAGGATGAAAGTAATCCCTTTGTTTCTAGGATAGTTTTTAAGCTGTTCTTTCCAAAGATCCCCACCACAGCATTGCCAAAGAAGCAGCTAGCATGTGGGAGGCAGTGAATGAGGATGCAAAGGCAGAGACTGATTAAGATGGCCTGGTCCTTGTAGGGCATGCTCCGTGCAGCAGTGAGGGAAGCTGCTGCAGGACCTCCATGGAAGCGTGCAGGAACTGAGACACTACCCAGAGCCTACCTTATTCCTTTACCCAACACATCCTTTAAGATGTCTTGGATATCTCCCATGATGGAATGTACCACTTGTAAAAATCTTCTGAAATTTTTCACATAATAATTCCTAAATTAGAGTCTTTGGAATGATTTTCTTGAGGAAAGGAAATAACTGCTGAGCTACATTAAGTTCAAGGTGAAGAAATTAATGCGTTCCACTCATTGTTCTACTTGGAATCAGAATATCTACTTGCTTTGGCTTCCCTGGTGATTACTATAACTGGCAATATATTAAAAACTTAGCCTGAGTACTTCTGTGCTCCCATACATCTTGACCTTCAATCACGATTTCAGACATAATTAAATGCTTCATAAAAACAATTCAAATATTATCTTTAGCCTCAACTTGGGGCCCTACAAGTTATTTTGGCAATCCCATAAGGGAAGAATTTCTTTCTGAAAGTGACTTTACCAGGGTGAATTAAAAACTGGCCAAAATAGGAAAACACAGAACAATTCATGCTGAGGAAGAATATATAGCAGAAAGATAAAAGTCATTGCCATTAAATCCCTCACAATATTACCACTAGACATCAGCTTGTGTATGACCTCTGTATGCTGTTGTGTAAAACATAAGCACAAAAAAATCTAGCTGTGCATGTTCCGCCATAGCCGCAGCAATTTTTATTCAATTTTCACAATAATAAATTTGTTGAGCTGTCAAACTTGATTTAAAAATAAAAAGTTCTGAGGTCATGAACCAGAGGAAGCAATACACAAAGAAATGCTCAGACATACAACAGTATAAATGATCTGTAGGTATTTTTCCAAAACTCCTTTATCTGTTGTAGATCTCATTTGAAACATGTTGTACTTTGTGTGTCTGCCTTTCTCAAAGATCACGTAGAAGTCAATACACTGCCATATCAAGGGCAGATCTTACCTGCCAATCCTGTCAAGTCCTCCTCAGTTTTATTACTGCAGCTGTTGAGTCAGTGTGAAAACAGGAAGAATATGAGTTCATTCATGTGTGGGATAGGTGGTTATGTTGTGACAATGCTTTCTTCAACTTAAAGTCAACTATTCCTCAAAAATTCTTTCTTAAGTTCCTACAGGTAGTGAACTTCTTCCAGGCTTATGTCTTCTGTTGCCTTTGTTGCAGAAAATGAAAACATTTGAATAAAAAAAAATATAAATATTAATCAGGACCAATATGTTCTCTGTAGAGTAACACTGTGATTTAATTATTTTTTTAAACCTGTGTTTCAGCCAAGATTCCATGCAGTTTACTAGCTTGGTTAGCTTTTCCCAGGAAAGGGAAAGGTAGATGTTTTCAGACTCAACAAACTTTACACTAAACAGTGAACCTTTTCAAACTGCCTTAAGTAAGTTGCAAACCCTAGACGAAGTGTCTGGCTATAAAAAGATATATTTACATATATTTTAATAGCATTTAAGATAATTAAAACAAGAGCAGTCATTTATTCAATCAGTCTCTAATTTGAGTACATGCATGTTTTGTGAAAATAGGTTTAATTTTTTACAATTTTACCAATAGATGGTGCTAGCAATTTCTGCATTTTCTTAAATATCTGTACCCATTTTACTCAGCTCAGACCCATAACAATCCTCTGAAACTGCTAGAGAGAAACAGTCTATCCATGTGCCAATTAAAGCAGGAAATGCCAGTTCACCCGTATTCAACATTTTACATCTTGAAAAGGCTAGTAGAGCAGCAAAAAGCCATCAGTAACTACCCACTGCAGAACATATACAGTATGCAAATGATAAATCTGCTGTTCTCACTCCTCCAATGTGTTTTCAAGATTTCTGGAATAGGCACATCATGTTTTGCAGTCATTAGGGTGCATACTTTTAGCAAAAAGGATGCTGGCATCAGTCAAATTAGCTCCTCCATCAGTCTTCTGCAGAGCACAATGGAAACTAAATGCCTTAAGCATAAATCCTGCCAAGATTTTGTGCACGTGCCTTACTTTATGCACTGGGAATAGTTCTGCAAAGTCAATCAAGTTGTTCACAGTATGTAAAATAAAGAAAATCTGAGATTGTCCGTGACTTCTATGGAGTGTTTGGAGTGTTGAGAATTGAATGTAGTGGCTCTTCATGGAAGTGGTCATATGTCTTCTGCAGCCATTAGGAGGATGCATCCAGAATGCATTCATATTTTTATAGCATCCATCTGCTCTAGACATCTATAAATATCATATTCAAAATTAGCTGTTTAAATGTTTCTGTTCTGTGGATCAGATTGTGTTTTATGTGTTCAGAGAAAGTATATTCAAGGTCACTACAAGTGCAGTTAAAACAAAAAGAATAGGTAAAAACAATCTTGTTCTCTGCATTTCCAATTTCCTCTAAAACTTTGGTATCTGTAAAAAAAACCCCCTAAAGAATGTTTCCAATATCTCATTGTCATTGGCTTTATTTTTCTTATTACCTAGAGACATTCTCAAAATATTTGGAGATAATTGAAATGCTGTTGCTCTTTGGAAGAAAGTCGTAGCCCTATACTCCCTAGTTCATTTCCACATGCAGCACACCCTTCAGTGTGAACTGGCTTTACACAGCATGGAAGTAAGCTCCCTGGAATAACAGATTTTCACAAAGAGGTTGCAGCTTACAGACCTTGAGCTCATGGGGATTATAGTTACCTGCAATTTCCTTTTATGACCTCCACTGGCTTTGGGAATCATAAAAAGGAATTGCAGACTTCCAATATCTATACATATATATGCACGTGTGTGTGTGTGTGTATTATACATGCATAAAATATTTTATATACTGTTATATATTTCTGTTACATATATTTTATTATATATTAGATTTTAATATACATTATATGATTTGCAATATGTTGTTGTAATACATTATTGTATATTGTTCAATATGTAGATACATATACATATTCGTATGTAATAGATACATATATAAAACATAAATAAGTACATATGCATATATGGGATATGTTTGTAAATATACATATGTCTATTAAACTTATTATATATATTGCATTATAAAGCAAAAAACATTATTTTCCCTTATCTTTATATTTAAGAGAATGCCACCCTCCAGGAACATGTACTCACCAGCTTATATAACTCATCACTGTTATTGCTCCATGCCTACTTTTTGTTTAATTTATCAAGACATTATTATGCCTATAGTAAGTGTAAGGGAAATATGAATTAGTCTGTTTTACAGATCCATTTAAAAAATCACAAATCTGAAAAGCTCACTCTAGAAATTTCTATCATTTCCACTCTATACTGATGTAATGGAAAATGCTTTGGGAGATGCAAACGTGTTCTAGCAAACACCGAAAAATAATTAATATGGCCAAAAAGCCTAAGATGATTCATGTTTTATACTCGTGTCCCTCTTGTCTCCTTTTTCAGTAAACCAGGTTTCAATGAATGAACCTTGTTCAAAAATGTCTGTCTGTGCCTGCAAATGAACTGGTATGTTCTGAATCTCCCTGGACATGTTGATTTATCTTTCTGGATTATGTCAAAGACCCATACATTCTTCAGATAGTTTGGGAGGCCCCTTTCCACCGTCATTATTGTTTTCTCATGTAGAGGACCAGTGATCATAGCAATACCTTTATATTTTCAGCTGTACTTCTGTAATGCAGAATTGTTTTAAAGGCAAGCCAGCAGCCCACTCGTTCTGTCTCATAATCTCCTTTACAGAATATCCCTGAGAAGGTGCTCAGTTGCTTGTACTTACCACAGATAGTGAACGAGACTCCTGAGCTGCTTGGGAAAGAACATGGAGTTATGAAAAATTTCATTGCCCATTCTTTACTTGTTTATCTTAACTTTCATTCAGTGAAGTTAGGACCCCTTAATACTATACAAATATTTATCCCTGAACTGGGACCTTGCTAGCTTTCCTCACTAAACTGCAAACATTAAATTTGCTCTCGCATGAAGTAGTGTTGCTTTCACTATGCAGAGAAACAGAGCACACAATGAATGACTTCAATTATCCTAGGTTGAATGGTGATTCAACGTTGATCAGAATAACTGCTTGCACACAAAAATTAAAATCAGGTCTCTCAGCAGAATCTATATTCAAGTCCTTCATTATGGAACAAACTCTATAAATGGCATATAAACTCTGTAACTCCTCTGTGTCAGGGGAGATTTAGGTTTAGATAGTAGGAGAAGATTCTTCACCCCTTGGGGGCACTGGAACAAGATCCCCAGGGAAGTGGTCACAGCACCAAGTCAGCCAGAGTTCAAGAAGTGTTTGGAGAATGCTCTCAAGCACATGGTTTGATTTTCTGGGGTTGTCCTGTGCAGGGCCAGATGATCCTTTTGTGTCCTTCTAACACAGGACAATTTACGATTCTATGAAAACTGAATAGACGCTCACTGGATTCTGTCTCTTTAACTGTAGATTACAAGAAATACATTATTATAAACATTCTTTACACCCAAATGCAAATCACTTGTTATTGGGGGTTTTTTTAAGGTTGAAAATACTCTGAGTTTAGTAAGTCTCTGACAATGAGTGTATATTTAGTCTTCCAGTGTTAGCTTGAAACACTCAGGAAGCTTTAGGTCAGATGTCTCATCCAACGTTTCAAAATGACTGAAGCTGAGCAGATAATTCTGTGCTGTTACAAGCCACTGCTGTAAAATCTGGTTAAAAAGTTAGTTGACCTCAATGAAAGGATACTTTTACCAAAGAAAAAACCCAGAGCCTCAAAGAAATATAGTAACCATCACCACACTTTGACTGCTAGATTTTAGTGGTCCAAATATCTTCCAAATAATTTAGTAATTATAGGCTCATTTAGATTACAGGCCGCCTAGTCCAATCCCCTGCTCATAGTACTCTGAATCAGATCATGTTGCTCAGAGTCTTGTCCAGTCATATCTTGAACATCTCCAAGGATAGAGATGTCGATCTCTTGAACATCAGCATGAACAAGAAAAATAAATGCTTGCAAGCCAGACCAAGGGTGTGATCTACTCATTGAATTTTTGAATGTAATTTCTGGCACAATATGTTATTTTTCTCTGTAAAAGGTCATCTCAGAGGTGAGTTGAAGAATTTCTGTTCCAAGATTCTTATGGTAGGTGTGGTGTTCAAGGAAATGATAATTAAAATCTAAGCCATTCCACACACTGATAGAGTCATACTGATAGGGTTAGATGGGATTGAAGCATAGATTTTTCTAGCAACAGTGCAAGGGCAGTAGGTGACTAAATTCTAGATCAAAGTTAAGCCATAATATCTGATTTTCATGAACGTAATTAAAAGTCAAGAAGAGTAAGAAAAAGCTTCTGTCTAACAGACTGAAGCATCCTATTTAAAGATCTATGACTTTCATGTGAAATATTTTAAGGGTTGTCAAGGCAAAATTCAATTAACTTTAAACCACTAGTAGTATAAAAGTGTGAATAGGAGGGACACAAGCACCAGAACTGCTTTGCTATTGATCAGATTTAAAAACTGTGAACACTAATAGAAAGCAAAAGATAGCTAGTCAAAAGGCACAGGGAGGCTGGCAGGTTTTTGTCTACCTTGTTCAAGTGTGGTGTTGTTCTTTTTTCAGCAGATAAAACGCATTCAGACATTCCCACAAAGGAAATTATATTGTATGCCATTTTTAAAAATAAGATTAAAAGAGCTACTTTTACCACCAGTGACTGCCATTAATTGGTATGCTTCAAGGGAGCTGACACATCCCCGGATGGCACATCTATTAAGTGTAGACTGCAATCAGTAAAATAGGTTTTCCAACAAATGACTTGTCAAAGCCTTGACACAAGAATTACTTATGCTTGTAGTCAGTCACTTACTTTTCCCCAGTTCAAATGCTCATCTTCTGCCCCCACACTGGAGTCTCAACACAGTGAAATGCATTTCTCCATTTTAGCTTGATTAAAGTGCTAATCCATGGGTAGAACCAAGTCAGTGAGTGCCCTCAGGATAGCACAACATACTCGGGGTAGAAAAGCAGTGGTGCAGGAATGCAACTTTCCAATTTTCTTTCAAGAAGCTGCAATTCCAAGACAGTCACAGCTTTTGTGTGGTAATAGATGTGAAGAGAAAATGTCTTTCAACTGACAGCTCCACCACCAAGCTCACTAGCCCAGCCTGGCTCCCTTTGATCTTCAGTCTTTCTGGAAATAAAATTCATTACCATGCTACCTAGCAGCAAATGTAAATGTTTTACCTCGATAAAATCTGGAAACATTTAGTGACACGGCTGCTATTCATTGTACATGAAAAATGTTCACTTGGGAAACTCTCTTTTTCTTTTTTTTCTTTTTTTTCTGTTTTCTTTCTTTAAATTTTATATTTAAATGTATGTATTCTTTGGCTTAAGTACTGAATTGTAACTCTACTTCTGCATCTGGAGACCTGAGTAGATAGGAATGATCTTTTAACTAAATTGTGCTAATTAAACTGAGATGTATGGTCACTATTTACTCCACCTTGTCACCTGTCTTATGACTGACAGCTGTTTCTGAGAAGTATTGTAACATAATAGGAAACAAAAATACATAATCTGCTTTTAAGCTCTCTGAAGCACTTTAGGAGCAGTTGGAGCAATGAATACTAAGGGATAGGAGTTACATCCACAGACTTTAACATTTAATCACTTATGCGCCTCTTGTAAGTTAGAGATTCAGAAGCTGATTCATCTTAGGATTTCTCTTTAGCTGGTACCTAAAAAGCTAGCCAGATGACTAATTGCCAGACCATAAAGGCTAGAGAAAGTGAACAGCAATCCTAGATAACTGCCTTTAATGCTAATAAACTCTCACCACTGGGGGGAAAAAAGTCAAACCAGAAAACACCGATGAAGTAGATTTACAAAACTGGCGTCACTGAGTGTATCAGATTTTCCTAGAGAAGTCTTTAATAGTTTGCATGACTTAGGTTTGTCAGATTCATTTCTAAGGTTTAATTTCTTTTTTTTCATACTTTTATTTTCACACATGTAGCCAGGGAAAACCTTTGAGATTTTTAAGTAGTAGACCCATTTTTCAGCCTGAAAATGTTTTTAAAACTAAAGGAAGAAAATGATAATTGAATCACAGTGATCCCTTGTGAAATTCTGTCACAAATACTGCTGAAAACTGGGTTCAACAAACCTTTACTATCCATGGATGTTTATTTACACAGTCTTTGCACTAAGCAGGGATTGTCACTCCGTTGAAAAGCCATAATTTTGGAGAATTCTGTTTTCCAAAGCATTGGAATTCTATGAGTTTACTTGTGTTTTCCTGCTTGATATATGAATATAAGATACTTAACACTTCTGTAAGGAATTTGTCCTTTTATCAGGGACTTTCCAAAGCAAAAATGAACTATCTGTGATATCAATAAAGCTCGTATTAAATGGATTAAACATCGGCTAATTAACTGTTCTCAAAGTAGCTATTGAAGTGGAACCATCCCTGAACAAGGATGTTGCTAGCATTGTTTTGCAGTCATTAGTATTAGACCTGACCTTGTACAATGTTCCTCTCAGTGGTCTGGAAATAAATGTCAAATCACTGCTTTTCCAAATGACATATGGATTTGTACAGTATCAAATAATGGTGGCTAGCTGTTCATTCCAAGCAATTGAAACAGTTGACTACATCAGATTCTGTCATTAAGAATCCTAATAAACTCAAAGAAACAATTTCACAGAGATTTTGAAATAGAATCTATGTCTCTAGCATTTGCAATTGCATCCTAGAAAACTATGATTGTAGAAAAAAAAATCTCAATCTGATAGCAGAATAAGCCAAGTTTGGAGGGAGTTTTGAGCAACCTGGTCCAGTGGAAGGTATCCCTGTCAGGGTTGGAACTAGATGACCTTTAAGGTCCATTCCAACTCAAACCTTTCCATGATTCTATCATTCTGTGATTTTATGATCCTATAGCTAAAAAAATTCAACATGAGCTGCCTGTGGGAGGCTGAGATAAATCAGGCTAATGAAATCCTTGGTGTTGACTGTCAAGTAGAGGTATGGACAGTTATACACATGTTTCTTTTATAAGCCTGTCCCTACCAGTAGTTAGTTGATATTTGAAGTTATTTCTGGGGTGTTGAACATTTGTACAGCAGAAAACTAGACAAGATGTGAATTAACTGTCGCATACTGCTAAAATCTGGAGAAGTTCTTTCATTAGAACAAAACCTAACAGTCATTTCTTTTCACATATCCATGGTTTGGCAGCAACTCAAGTGACAGATAGACTAGATCTTGTCTTAGAGAAAAAGATCCAAAGAAACATTGCTCAAAATGTTCTCTTTTCAATACTCTATTAATGTATTCATATAAAAGCCATGGTCATGAACCTTCCCGTATTTTGGGGGTAACCTAAGCACTCACATTACAGCAGCACTGACAACATTACCATGGTTGTCATGTTTTGTAAGTTAATCAGACAAGTATCAGAACATCTAGTGTCACAACAACATTTGTATACTATCTACACACTTTGCAGACTAGCAGGACAATGTTTATTGGTTCTGAAGACACAAATTAAGTGCTCTTTTTTAGGCCAAAGGTGATTCATAATATTTATTACCTTATAATTCATTCCACTTACACCAGCTAACAGACTCCCTATTTTTTACAGGTTGAATTCCCTTTCATTTACATAGTAAGGGGGCAAAAGGCTTCATAGATGATCATTAGATTTTAATAGAGAAGCATTTCCCAGTACAGAGGTGTATCTCTGCATGTGACATTGCCAAGACTGATACCAGAAGGGTTCCTACAGTTTGAAAAAGAAGAAAGCTGGGAAGGGCAGCAAAAGTGGTGCAGAAACTGGACAAAGAAATACATCTGAGTGACAAAATTATTCTTCTCTTACCAGAGGAAAGAGCATATTACTCACATTATATATATATATATATATAGTGTAGGATCTTCATAGGGACAGAAAAATCTAAAATGGAAGTTCCAATCCCATAAGGAAAGACATTGCAGGAAGCCCCTGGCAATTAAAGCTAGACTACTTTAAATGTCAACAAAATGCTTTTTGTTTTTAAACAATCAGTGATAAAGCAACGAAAATACACTACCTAAATACACTGTCTGGGAAAGGTGCCAATTTTCCATCATTTGATATCTTCTATCATGTAGTAGATAGACATGTTAGAGAAATATGAGTAGTTTGCATAGAAAGGAAAAAATGGATCAAGTTCTATGGCAATGGTCATGTAGAAGTTTGCAGCAGATGTGGTTGTGTTCTTCTGCACTTGAAAGCCCAGATTTAGGAAACAGAGATCCAGCAGAGTCCTGAAGGTATACATGAGTTTAGTTCCTTTCAGATATGCTTCAAAATCCTATCAAAACTATTAAGTTTCAACTACTTTTATTTATGGTTATAAAATATTGGTGGAATGTTTCTGAAGATTTAATTTTTTGAAGTTCCTGAACTCTGTTGCACATGCCATTAATTCAAATCCTCTAATCTCAAAAAACCATGGTTGAGTCAGTTTAGATCACGATGTCAGGTAAGTTTATTGATAAAAATTTTGTTCTCACCCAGTATTTGTACACAGTACACTGGCAGCAAGCACAAGAAGGAAGATTGTGAGAGAAAGCATGACTGGATTTTGCAGGTGTGCAGTAGATCAGTGTTATTTACTACTCGTAATATTTATTTAGACAAAGATACTTAGTGTTTAGAAAAGATACAAGAATTCAAAACACTGTTTTATTGTTTAGAATACACAAGACATGCAGTTCACTAGAAATCACCCTCAAACAAACATTACCCTCTCTAGAAAAAAAAATTATATTGTATATTATTTCTAAGGAAATAAATAGTATGTGAATTTGGAAAAATTTCAGTTTTGGCTTAAGGCAAAATCAGAAAGTTAGTTCATTTCTAAACCAAAAAAGAAAATATTTATAGTGTAGCATGAACATTTTCAAGTGTTTCCTTGAGTGATCAGTGTAACATTGAAATTTTCTTTTCTTTTAGTTGGGATTTTTTTATTTGTTTATTTTGTTGTGTTTTGTTGTTTGTTTTTCTTTTTTTAATTTGACATTTGTTGTGAATGATTGTGCATTCCAAGTGCAGATATCAGAGCAAGTGTTTTTTTGTTTTTCTTTTCAGGCTAGTACATGCCAGATAATTATGACCACAGGAACTGACCCTGGAATATTCCCTAAACAGTTAGCTGAGAAGAATGGGACTGTTCTTCGAGCTCTTTTTTGCTTCTTAGCTGGAAAATTTTCTGCAGTTATTAAAAACAAGATAAATTAGACCATTTCAAGCTCCAAATTGCTGCAGTTAGATTAGAAGTAGGGAACTGACCTTCAGTTTTGTTTGGCTGCTGCACTGCCTTGTGCAATGGAAACACATTCATAGCAATAGTCCTGGAAAAACTGTGCATTTTGGTCCCAATCCTGTCCCTCCCTTTGCAGCCCTGTCCTTGGAGAAAGTGCTGCTCTCTCCATTTTACATGCTTTTGGAGTGAGCATTGCTGAACTCCCAATACAATGGCCCGACTGTGTGCGGATGTGTGTGTGTGCACCCCAAAAGGCACATGGGGAAACAGGACCACTAGGGACTTGATTGCAGAAAGCTTTATCTTGCTTTCATTTATTCCTCTTGAACATTCATATCCTTCTTAAAATTTACCCCTAGAATTTTAAACAATATTTGGAGTTTGTTGAAATACAAGCTTTGGTTTGTTTATACCCTTTTTTTCATGGCAACAAAGCATTGGGATGCAGGTGGTGCCACAGTGGGGTACTCAGCAATAGAAGGTGCATAAAAAAATGATCAAAGAGCACTGGGAACCTAAAATAGATATCACAACTCCTCTGGTTTAAAACTTAAACTTATAGGCATGCAAAACATTATGGGATTACAGGTCATGCCCTAGAAAGAAAATCAAGAGATAATTCAATTCAATCCCAATGCTTGTATCTATTCCAATTCACATTGCACTTCCTCATAAAAAGAAAGCACTTTCAAGGAGAAAGGCAAAGCAACAGGGAAATATTGTTCTTTTCAATACCAACAAATAGCTACTCTAAAATAAATTGTTGCTTGTACAGATACTACTTTTCTACATGTAATATTAGTGGTAATCACACTGGCAATTGTTTTTAACTGACAGATCCAGGGTGACTTCATTGTTTTACAGAGGCATTTTTCCACTTGACTGATAATGCCACTATATAAATTCTTGATTGCATTTCCTTGCTTTTTGACATTGCATTCTGCATTTGTCATTTGTATACATACATATGTAAACAGTTTCCTGGCAAATTCTATTTGCTGACTCACCTTGAGTGACCCATAATGTATGTGATTGCAGGATATAGTACTATTTGGAAAGGCATATGAAGTTAATATGGCCACTTGTCCCAGAAATTATTACAGTCTTTACAAGAAAAAAGGTAGGAGGGAATATAAGAATTTGGTGTTGATATGAAAATACAGGAAGGATGCATCAAAAAGATGAATAATAAGATATATATAACACCAACACTGAAAAATGCATTTATTGTTATTCTAATAGAACCAGCAAATATTTTTGGTTTTCCTACAGATAAATGAACTCTTATGGTATGTGCTTACTTCCGTAGACAGCTTTGAATTCTCAAGGGACAGGAAGCTGCAGAACACCAGAATGTTTTTTTCCATGAAATACCATGGCTGTGGTTCACCACATGCTTATGTGGTCTTTTGCACTTGTGTAAAATCGCGGGTCAGCAGAGGTCCAGGTGCCACAAGGCAGTGATTAGAGGAAAAACAAGTTATTGAGAAGGTTCCTGTTTGAAATGTGGTCTGGAAGGGACATGTCTTGGTTTACCACCTCAGGCACAGATGCTTTCTCGGTTGTTCCCAAATTTTTCTTCCAGTTGCTGGCTCCAGAGGTGATGACTTCTCAGGCAGATTAGACCTCGAGATACTCAGAACATCCCAGACTGTCATCTGTCCTTTGCAGCAGAATTATGCAGCATCCATTGTGACTGTAACAACCACTCATATATTGGATTGGGAATTTTCTGTTTAAAAATATGCTGCTTTGCATGTGTTTTTGGAAAATTCAATAATTTCATTAGAAACAATTGTCTTCTATTTTTTTGCCCTCTACGTTGCCAGAAAACTAGTAAGGAAGAAGCTACATCTTTCCGTACCCGGCACCTAACATCTTAAGCTCCCTCCTTACTAAGTTTTCTATCTGGCTAAATTTCCATGTAATTAATTTTACAACCTTTTGATTTATTAATTTGTTTCCATCTGAAGATGTATGTATAAGGGTGTGTCCATTTGGCAAAATGAGAGGCTTTCCTTTTGAAAACTATAGGATCAAAATTAAGAAAGATGTGAACTTGAACTTAAAAGGTATATTTTTGTTCCTGAAATATGTCGGAGACTTTTAGAGGTTTAACTGCGACACCTGGAAATTAAATGATGAATGAAGTGCATCCTATTTTTCAGACTGCCTCTATCCAGTATCAGATCTTCTATAAAATTGATTGAAATGGAAAGAGGAACAGTGAAACATTTTTTTTTTTAAATTTTTTTGGTGCAAAATTCAGAATTTTAAATTACACATTCCAGCAAAATATTAAGATTCTATTTTGGGGAAAATCTCATTATGTTAATACTGGCATTGTTTTGCCAGAGCAAGGGTGAAAAAAAAAAACCCAAAAAATAAACAAAGAAAAAATCTCAAACAAACAAGCAAAAAACCCACTCCCTCGAAAAAAACAACGAAAAACCAACCCCACTGCCAAACATGACAATACCACCCTGTTTTACAACTGTCCTGAAATAATAATGGGGCACCAGAAACCTATCTGAAAACACAGACTTTTCTGCTCTATCTGAGTTTGTAACTTACTCTGAAAAACAAAATATACCTCTTGTCTTAATATCTTTGTAAAGGTGGTAGAAGGAACTATAAGAACTTAAAGAGCACAATTGCCTGTCTCAAACACTGTTAAGATTGCAGAAGGACTTCTCCATGAGATAAGCACTGAATAGAGCAACAGGATTGAGCTAAACCCAGGCCTGGGGAGGCCAGATCTGCTTAGCACGTGCTGGGTAATGCAGCCAGACAAAAATTCCCACTGTGGCAAACTGTGTAAAGAAGCAATTGCTTGTACATCTATCACCAGTCAAACCAAGATCATCCCAAGTTATGGGACAGATGGCATCTGTGACCACAAAAGCCCCTCCCAAATACGCCTCCAGGGATACCTGGAACTTAGACTGTAAATTAAGCCACCACAGCTGCAGCCTGACATAACATAAATGTGGTACTATTGTCCGAGTGTTATCTCAGACCTTGGGGAACAAGGTAAACAAAGCTGGGGAGAAGAATGTGTCATTGATAATGGACATAAAGAATGATGGGCCACAAGAAAAGGCTACCCAGCAACTGTGCTGAAATCAGCTCAGACTGGTTAAAAGGCCATTTCGGCAGGGGGAGATCACAACCCACCGACTCAAGAAATCCACTCACTCAAAAGAAAAGACCAATCATGTCACTAATTAGCATTAGAAGCAAGGGAATCATTTAACCAGTAGAATAAGAGAACTGTGTAGTCAATGAGCATTAATTCCTTTGTTTGCTAAAATGTATAAATAGTGAAAAGTTTTGAATGACTTCATGACCCCCACCACTGAGAAAACCAGGGTGAAGAAGGACCAGTGGACCACTCATTCCCTCTTTCTCCCTTTCCCTCTCCTTCTCCTTTTCCCTGTGCCTCTCCTTCCCCCTCCCTCTCTCTCCCACTTCCCTCCTCTCCCCCTCCCTTTCTCTCTCCCCCTCCCACCTCCCCCATCTTTTGTATTTCTTTCTGTATCTCTACCTCATATTTACCGTTAAATAACATCTGTATTATTGACTTTGGCATGTGGACTTGTTTGCACCTTAAATTCGGGCAGAAGGATCTCTCAATAATCGAATCATAACAGTGGCAATCATGCATCAGTAAGAAAATGAAAGGCATCTAGTTCTGCCCTGTTTTCATAGCACTCCACAAGATTGGTTCCTTTGTGAATGAACCAGCACCCTTTCAAGACAAACCTGAGTCAGTGAGACAAGAAGCTGGAAGGGAAAAGTGGAACCTTTTTTTTTTTAAACTTTTTCAGTTAATTGGCATTATAGTATCTCCTGTCAGAGATGTGCTGGACACACACAGCTCAATTGTACCAGCTACCCAAGGCCACAAGTCTAAAAAGGCCTCATTTAAGAAGAGGGCAAATTAGCTTACAATAGTTGGACAGCTACAGATATTAATTCATCTGTTACATCGGTACTTGATCAGTATATACTTCCTAAATACAAAAATTAATTCTTGACACTGGAATCTTCCTTTTGGATATTTAACACACATGAAGGGCTTGTCTTTCTTTGGTTAATGGAGTTCTCTCCTTGGTTCTGAGCTCTCTGAGTCAAGTTACATGATTTATATTATCTTCTACTGTTTGTGTATTCTAAAGATTCTATGATAGGAAAAAAAAAAAGAGAGAGATGAAAGATAAGAGCCAGCTAATAAGATGGGATTGGCCTTTTTTCTTTCATGCATCCTCTCCATGCCTACCTTTTATATCGAACTTCAGAAAACAGAGCTGAAACATTTCTGTGTGGAGAATAAGTAGAAGCATTATAAAGCTAATGGCTGTATCTGTATCTTTAACTGAGATGTAAGGACAGAACTCCAATGGCACTGTCCTACCTTATTCCTGTGAAGGCATTTATTATGCATGTTGTCAGATATACTATAGATCAAATCAGTAAGATATCTTTGGGACACAGTAATACATCTTCCTCTCTTTTTTTTCAGATTTGGTTGGTTTGCTATAGATGCTGGTTGTTACAAGGTACCAGCATCTCATTAGGTTCTTTTTCACTTGGTATGATTATTTTAATGTCTTCATCACTGTCCTAATAATTGGTATAATCTGATTATTTTGGACTACCAATCCGCGAATTTATATGTGCTATTAAATAAAAAAAAAAAGCTGTCAAGTAAGTCATTTTCTGGGCACCTTAGTGATTGCTATTAGTAAATACATAAAGCATTAGCAAACTACAGAAATGCCTCATCAACATTTTTGAGACACTGACAGAATTACATTAACAGTTTTCTTTTTTTTTTAAATTCTTGTTTATTTTCCCTAGTCTATGTCAGATGTATATGGTTTCAGGACTAATAATGCATTTATGAGCATAACTGGATGTGTATTTTAGTGACCGGGGAAAAGCATATAGGAAAATATAAAATACAAATATTCCATGATATACTGCTGTGACAATGAGGTTTTTGTCCAATTAGCATAGGAATGGCATTCCTGTCTTTTCTAGCTCATGGGGAAACAGTGACTGTCAGCAAAAGGTAAACTGTACCTAATTTCAGTTTGAAAATAGCCTGCATATATTCTATATGGAAATCAGTAAACTAACCTCTTTGCTTTTGCTAAAAATATTATTCCATATTATTGAACCTTAAATATGCCTACATTTTTCATTTTGAATAGAAATACATCTGCCAGTAAAAACACTCTAAGTTTGTATTTTCCGTGCATAAAAGCTTTGTCTTGGAATTCATATCCAAGTGTGACATTCATTCTTCCCAGCATACAAAGAAGTTTATGGTGGGTTGGAGGTTTGGATTTTGTGGATTTTTTTTGCTTTAGTCTCTTCTAAAAAAATTATCCAAAGTATTATGAATGATAAGCAACTGTTAAGTCTGATGAAAAATCTGAACTTACTCAGTTTGACTTCCCTTAATTAAAAAGAGAGAGCAGTGTGCAATCCACACTTGAAAACACTGGCAGAGCACCTAGAAATTATTCTATCCTACCTATGGGTAGGATGGGTGTTAGGAAAATTGTGTAACCACTCTGTGCTCCTGCATGGAGACTGCACAACAGGCAAGTATATGAGCTGCTTCTTTCCAGGAATCCACAGCTCACAGGACACTCTGCCCAGAAAATGCAGCTTGAACAAACAGGAGACCACACTAGAGTTACCTCATTTTATAATCAGAATGAGTACAGGCAGGCAGACTGTAGCTGACAGACTCTGTAAGGAATGACTTGCATGTGTCCCCTTCCATCTCTTCAGACAACTGAATTTTCTGTACAGTGCAATGAGACACTGTTTCCCTTGGTAATTGGCAGTGGAAAGGACACAGAAATATTCATGCTTACTGTTGTTAGATAGGGCTATACATGGAGGTAGGCACAGGGGTATAACTGTTTTGTTGGTCTCCACAGAACTTTCTTCAAGTTGGAGGGAATTTTGGTGAGGGAAGAAGTAGGGGTTTTTTATCTGCCTTCAAAATGATGCTTAATACATGTCCTTAGGAGGTGAGATACTGAAATACTGCCCACGTGGATGGATGGGTCATTGGGTGATATTGGTGTTCTGTCCAAACCAATGCCTAAATGAAGAACAACAACATTCAAGAGTTCATAAATCACCTCCACCTGAGAAGACTTGCACACCAACCTCAGAATCACTGCCTGACTGCTTGCCCTATACCTGCATTTCATAGTGTTTCCCTAAGCAGCTGTTCTTGGTCACCCTAAGGGATAACACAGACAAACCTCAATGCCAACTGGAGGATTTTGTGTTAGGTTAATGATTTGACTCAATGACCTTAAAAGTCTTTTCCAACCTAACTTATTCTATGATTCTTTAAAATATTTAAGGATTCTTGCTAACTCTGGATACACTACAGTAAAAATATATTTGTCATGGAAAGTATCAGTGAAGAAGATATTAAGGGTTATAGCTGCTTCTTCTATAATATATATTACTGCAATAAGCAGAACTGCCTGAGGGCCACAGTAAGTTTGGGATTTTTTTATAGGTTTAGCAAGTCATAGATATGCCGGCATAACCACCCTAATTCCTGTCCTCTTTTTTGACTTGTCTGAGTGGGAGAGCAAGGATCCTAAAAAAAGTTTTACACAAATCCAAGCGACAGGCATGCTGCATAGGTAGCAATTTTGTGTTTTTGGAGCTTCCCCTTACAAGCACAAAATGTAGCTGGTGAAGTTATAGATCCGATTTCCATGTGTCACTGGAAAAAGACTACATTTCAAAGGGGAACATGTAAGAAGAGTCCCTTAAGAAAGATCTGTGGAGTCATAATCTATCAAAACACTTCAAATATGAAGTGTCTTCCAGAAGAAAAGAACACACTCCATTTCTACATTTTGTAAATGAAGTGTTTAGTATTTGGCTTAAATGACTTTTCATTTCACTGCTTTTTTATATGCTGTAGCATATTGCAAAGTAAAAAAAAAGTAAACATTCACAATAACATAAGTCCATAAACCTAATAAAAAACCCTCGTTGACTTCTCTGCTTTATTTCACTGCTATGTATTGAAGCCATACTTTGAAATATCAAAATCCTTCCCCAAAGGGTTCAGGTGATTGTGATATACTTAAAACTCTTGCGCTCAGGCAGCAAACTGAGTCTCTCTCTGACTAGAAGAATGTTCACTCCCTTGGCCCTATTGTCAAAGACCTCCAGCAATGCACAGACCTGTAAAATAATGCAGAGTTGCAAATTTGCATGCAAGTTGTCTTGGAGGCATTGCCCAGGTGCTGGCAGTCGTGGGCTGCAGAGGTGGCCTCCATGAGCAGAGGTCCAGGCTGCCCCATGCCAGCCACAGCCAGGTCCAGTTGGACCCACTGTGGCCCCTAAGCCAAGACGGTGGTGCCACCACGTCAGTGTTCTTAAAAAAGGACAGAAAATGCTGAGAGAGAGGGGCAGGGAAGAGCAGAGCAAGAGAACAAGCAGAAGGGACACCAAGATTTGAGAGGTTGATAGTCCACTCCCTCAAAGGGACAGTGTGCCATGGAGGACCCACCTGAAGCACTGTGAAAGGATGATAATGAGAGGCCAGCAGAGATGCCACTGTGCCTTGGCCACAACTCTCCATGCCTCCCTGAAGAGAAGGAGTGTAACCTGTGGTGAAAACAGAGCAGAGGAGGGTTATCTGTGGTGGAAATGTAAAGTTGAGCCTGGGAGTGAAGCTGAGGAAACTCACACCAGCTGAAAGGGGTGGAAAGTTGTTTTCACTGTATGTGTCAATGCCTGTTTCTCTTCTGGTTTACTGTTATATCCCAATATCCTAATCAGTACTTTTGTTGTGGAGATATGGGTGTACTGTTTAGTAATTCCCAGTGTGAATACCCCAGAGTACATGTCCCTTTAGAAGGTGGGAGGGGTTTGAGTACAAAGGTGCACCTCTGCCTTTCTCATGTGCATGCTTCAGCAACAGAATGAAATCTATTCCCAAGAAGAATTTCTTTGCACATCTTCTCTTTTCTTTTCGATAAGACAGAGCAAAGACATTACTTACAACATACAGTAATCTATAATATTAACAGCTGTCAGTGCATTAAAAGTAGTTTAAGCAATTGTCTTTAGTTGTCAAGATTTAAAAGGATAAGAAGACATTGAGGCTGAGGAGAATTACACGATTGAAGCAAAAGCAAAACACTCCCTCTGACTCCATAAAATCAGGAAACCCTGAAAGAACATTTTGTCTGTAAAACATTGAGGATCTTGATTAAAGCCATTGTTTACAGCCTAGCAAAGATACTATTATATCAGCAAGGCCAGTTTCACTATCAGGCTCATCAGCACAATATGGCCAGCAGGGACATTTTAAAAGGGCTCTTCAGTTATGCCCTAAAGTGGTTCCAGTATCTATACTTTAAAAATATGATCAAGAATGTATAAAAATAAACCGCCATATTTCATGCTGATGTGTTCCAGTGCATTACTGTCAGACTTTAACCATGAAAGGAATAGCCCCTTTGTGCAAAGAGAATAGCTGAAGAAGATTCAGGGAATCATAAAAGAAGTTTCAAGCAATGGTTATGAAATATTGGGTTTATCCAGCAAATATGATTGCAGCTTAGGTCTAGGAAGTACCTGTCATTAGCAATGTTGTTCTTTCTAGTCCATTAAAAATTAGCTTAGCTGGCAATTAGACCAACTATGGCTGCTCCCTCCTTGAAATCCTGCACTGGCTCTTCTGCAAATCATCTCACAGACTCTTGTCCTTGCTTCAAGATCATGTGAGGAAATTTAGGTTTCAATTTATATTTTATGTCTGTTTCTGTCATCAGAAACACCTACCTTGTGTGTGAATTAGGCCATCTTCAATATAAAACTCTCAGATTACACCGTTTGAACTGAACACCTTTCTAATACCAGTCTGAATGACCAATATTCATACTTTCCTTCTAGACAGAAAGCTACTTGAAGCACAAAGATGGATTATCCTGAAGAATATTTGTATTAGTTCTGAATGACTAGTACTTACATTGATAGTTGTTTGACTTTTTTCCTCCACAATTTTAGTGACCAAAAAAACCAACAGGGGAAATCTATAATTTTAGGCTAATACAGATTTATTTTCTCTTTTTTTTTCTCTGAATCAAACATGTGAGAAGAAAATTCAAAAGACAAAATATGCTAATTGTAGGTTGATTTTTACCTTTTTAATTATAAAGTGAAATTTTGTACCAAAATATAGGATTTGAATAAAAAAATAAGTCTATACCAGGGATGATTCAGAATGAGTATTAAGAACTCCTTGTTCAGGGTTTAAACAATCTGTGAAGCTAGTTGATCTGTATAGATGTTGCTTCCATTGTAAGAGCTAACTGTGATATTGCTATTTCACTGTAGTCCAGTCATACCTTGAAAGTCTGGATATGATGCTTTTAAAAACCTACAAAATAAAATGTTTATATATTTCAGAATTTTTGTCGATTCAATTGTCTTGCAGTTGAAAATCTACACTAACATACTAAATAAAGTTTTATGCACTCCAAAACTCCATTTTAAAGTTAATAAGATATCCATCAGAATGGATGTGTATGGTTTTTCTATGTGCATAAAAGATTCCAACCAGTTTCACTTCCTATTCTTCAAGAACATGCTTTACATTGTTTTTTCATTCTTGATTTTAGTTCATGATTCTCCAATGCTCACATGTAAATAATGGGAGGGTCTCAGTAGAAGATATGTCTCATTCTAATAAGAAAAAGTAAAAAGGGGAATTTTTTTTTTTATTAGCTCAGCATAAATGGAATGGTTTGATTCTATCCAGCAGTGTCCCCTGTGTACTAGATCCTGACAGACTTAAATCAATATATTTTCACTTGGTAGGTTTATTTATCCATCTTGAAAGCATCACACTATCGTCAAGGATAGACAAGTAGACACCTGAAAAGAATTCACAGAGAACCGCTCTTTTAGATGCATGTGCTCTGTTAATTGTTATAAAGTTTAAAACTACATAACCAACCAAATATCAGACTCATTAATTAATCAACATGCAACTGTTTCCAAATGTGGCATATAATTAATTACTGTTAACTGGCAAATGGTGTGGGGTAAAATGACTTGATTTAGAGTGAGAAGAGTGATAGCTGACAGGATACTCTAGAAACTGAAAGCTTTGTATGTCTGTCAAGAGAAGAGCAGACACATTCATCTTCCAGACAAAAACCTTAGCACTTGAAGTAAAGGACAGCATTGTTAATACCTGCTTCATATTCTGGACAAGGTCACTCTAAATGCAATTATCTGAAAATTGTAACAAATGTATTACTGACAGCTGATTAACTGCTTATTAACTGTATCCGTAAATATCACAGGATGCAGAAAATGAAGTAGAAATCAAGGGTTGACCAACAAAATAATGAATCAGGTTTATTAAATATTGTTTGGAAGCCAGAAATAAGGCGTAATATTTACCACTAAAAATGAGCATTTAGGACTGCCATGGTTATGATCAACCAATTTTATTTTATAAATGCTATTTTAAACCCTCTCCTAAAGTTCCAAATTCTTGTTCTTTTTCATGCTTATGGTATTAAGAGTACATATGGAATTAATACTGATTTTCCACAGTTTTGTGTTATTCTGCTTCAGTTTGGACATAATTGCAACAAAAATGCATGCTATTAGTCATTGTCTCATATTTTCCTGTAATAAAAGCTTGAAATGTTTTAAGAGTAATGACACCTTCAAAATATAAAGGATGAAGCTGTTTATGCAGGGCTTTAATATGATCCCGGTTTATGAAATCAATATAACTTAATTGTTTTATGTTGGTCTGGTGAACTGAATTTGAACATCACTGTAATTTTCTCTCCTTGCAATGTTTGTTGATTAGAAGTAAGCAACAAACATTGTTTCCTGATTCAGGAACGAGACAGTAACTGGGCAGGTATTCTTTATGAAAAGGTCCTAAATGTAAATAATGCCAGTTGTCCCTACCCACTCACTCCTCCTTATTTAACGTTCTTATGGATTACTTAGAAAGTGAAATCATAGGCTATTTCAGGGAGATCTAAAGGACTAACACATGGATAATTTCCTCTAGTAATCAAAAACCCATTCAAAGTTAACCATTCAAAAGATGTTATTATGAAACATCAAACTTAATGAACAAAAAGAATAAACAAGGACAGTTCATTGTGTTCTGTCACCAATTCTTCTGAAAAAAAATGGAGAGATAGAGGTGTTATTCAGAAGTCTATTCTGTACCAGAGACAGATAGCTTTCTTGATATTGAAAAATAAAAATACCATATCCTTATACAAAACTCTTCCTGATATTTCAAAAAAGGAAAATAACACTATTTTATATCACTGTAGTGTGCATTAAAGCAAAAAGGTTTTTTCTAGTTGTTTCTTAAAAAGAGATATTTTGGTGAATGAGAGACATTTTCAGAAGAACCAGTCACATTTCCTTTCAGATCAGCTTTTGAAAATCTTTCCTGAGTATATAGGCACTTCTGAAGCATTTGTCCATTTTGTGACACATGATGTATATATAAATTATTGAGGACATTTTCACTGACAGGTGACTAGGAACAGTTGTCCCTTTACTCCCTTGCAGGTTTAATTTAACTCATCACACATACACACACATGCAAGGCGTGAGCAGGTTTCACACACAGAGACAATTATGTGCTCTTTACCTGAAATAATCCCATCTTTATTAACAACTACATACCTACACAGTATAATTTACTTTTGCTTGATATCATAGACTATGCTGAAGGGGTTAGTTTGCTTGTATGCTTTTTCTCTCTGAGCCCTTGGCACATCATAGAGTCTCCCCCTGTTTCTGGGATAGAGTCTGTGTAAAGGCAAGCTTCTCTAGGTACTTCATTGTCCTTTTTACCCGTGTGACCAGAGGAATCAGTTTCCAAATGAGATGTAATCCTTAATGGGAGTTGTGGACATGTAGAAATTAGTTAGGTTACAGAATTTTCTTTAACAAGAAACATTTACAGGAATAACATGAGACATATCATATCAGACCAAAGAAGCAGTTATTCCAATTTTGTGTACCTGATATAGACAATAACAGATCTCTAGGGAACACTGCAAAGGTACTCCTTAAAATATACATCAAATCTATAGCAGTTATAGACACAGTGTAGAAAATTATTACTCTTGTTGTGTATCTGTCACTGGTTTTTTTATCCTTCATGAATGTGACACTCAGCGTGACGAAGATTGAAACCACCACTGTGGTTGTTTCAAGCCCGAAGCATCCCAAGGGACTGAAAGTCCATTGGTGGGACAGCTCACAGGTTCAGTATCTCCCCGCTTTGGAGATTAAGGAAATGGTTTCTCCCCAAATTGTTGCCACCCTTGTATGTTAATCTCCCTTGTCCATAATGTTACTTGCCCTGCCCCTATTCTGGAAAGTCCCTTCTCCCTCATCGCTCCATAGGCTCTGGCTCCCTTCCCCATTCCTTTCCTCATTTGCTGTACCCGTGTCACCCCACCTATGTACAGCCCCTGGACCCTCACCCGATTGGGCCCTGTTTTCTCCCCGCCCCATTTCCCCCTGGTTAAAAGCCTGTGCTCGTGTATTGCTCTCGGCTCTCTGCCCCTGGAACTCATCAAGGGTGGGTCTGTATTAAAGCTCCCAGTACTGCATATGGAGAACCCCTCCCACCTCTTTGCCTCTGACTCTGATTTCGTCTGCCTGGATCGCGTGTTGGCTTGGCTGCCTGCGGACACCTCGCAGGGGGTTACCTGGGGTGCGCAGGGATTCGCGAATCCCGCTGAGGCGACTCTCTGGGGACGCTCTCAGGAAAGGTTGAAGCGCCTGAGACTCCCACCCCGCTCCGACCAGTCCTTCTTCTAAAGGCATGCAGCAACAACTCAGTTACTTACACTCAGAGTATGTCTAATTTTCTGTGGCAGAGAATTCCATGGATAGTTACACTTGAAGAAGTATCTCCTTTTTTCTGTTTAGAACTTGAGACATACTTGTCTAATCTAATGCTCCCTACATCTTGTATTAGAAGAGACAGCAAACAATCTTTCCCTATTTACCTTCTCTCTGACGCTCCTGACATTCTGCCATATCCACCTTAGATCATTTCTCTTCCAGGTCAAACTACTGTATTTATAAAGAAGCTGTGTCATACCTTTGATCATCCTTGTTACCCTCAGTGTAACTTTCCTTGTTGTAGTATCTCTATTCTTAGAGGAAGGAACCAGAATTGTTCAACAATATCTAAGATTTGTTCTCATTTTTATCCTGGGAGGTCAGGAGATTTGAGCACTATCATCCATTAGAAGGGATTATATTTCTATCCCCTAGTATGCCAAGCCTGTCACTCTAGTGTGAGGTACAGCAAGGGGTGTTCTCAAGTGAGAGCACTGTCTCAGCAAAGACTTGCAAATCTGTCAGGGAGCAGAACAACTCCCTAGGTGGCTCTCTAAAATCCCTCAAGTGTTTTAGTGTGTATTTATCTGCATTACTGTCTTGATTTCTTCAACAGGTTTTAATCACCTGGTTTCTTGGAGCTTGCTTCATCAGGAGTTCATGGTTAGAAGTTCATTACCAGTGGTTGAAGACTTCCATTATCTTAACAAAGGCATTTCCCTCATGTGGTTTAAATACTGAAGGGCTGTTTGATAAAGTTAAGGAAAGGCGGTGCAAAAATTTTATCTCTTCATTTAGGTAGCATGTCAGTTTAGTCTTTCCCTTTATAAATACAGAAGTACAAAAGTCAGAATTTCATATGAACACAAAATATGACCCCTATACTCTGCACTATCAACTTTGAGAGGTGTTATCAAAAAAACTCATTCAAAATTCATTTTTTGGATAAAATTGTGATCTTCCCAGAAGACTAATCTATGAAGGACTCAATTCTGTAGGGGGTACATGATGCACACACAAACTTCCAGGTACAAAAGTGCTGTCCTTCAGAAAACAAACCATTTTCCAGAAAGAGGCGGAAAAGTTGAGCCATCTAGCAGGATGGTCTAGATTTCCATCACTGCTCTCAAACAAACTAACTGCAGAATGAAGCAGGACACTCTCTCACACATTCTGCAGAGCTGGGACTATAACTGGCTCATTTGCACAATGCCAGTTCCTGTGTACCAGTGACTCCACGAGCTTGTCCCGGGATAGCTACCATCCTCCACAAACAAGCTGTGCAGTCACAATGCAAGAATGTATGCCCACACACAATCTGTGCTCTACTGAGTGGGCAAATAAATAGCAAACATAACAAATGAATAATATAGTGCAAAATTCAGTGCATAACAACTACGTAGAAATGTTCACAAGAAAATGATAAAATCATAAATAAGAGAAAAGTAGGCAGTACTTCCCATGACATAGTGCATCTCTTTCCTGCATTACTATTAACACCCTCTGGAAAACAAATTTGTGTGTGGAGAAAGTACAATTTCAAATTTGTTCATAAGCAACACCACTGTGGAAGAATCTTCCTTTAAGAAGTAGTTTTAAGACAAATACTATTATATAACTGAGTGATTTTCTTTTTTTGATCAAGACTGGTTCTCTTGGTTTCACAGCAGTTTTACTATTACTTCTTTTGCACAAGGAAGGAGCCAGCAATAGGAACATTCAGAACAGCCTTGAAAAGAGTTTACATGGAACTCTTGATATGATTGAGGTACTGAGGCAGTTGTATACAGCAGAATAAAGCAAGACTAAGCAGAAGTTTCCTTTCAGTCGCAAAGATCTGGTTATTCCACAGGGAAGCTTTTTTTATATTTTCTTACCTTAGAAATATTTTTTTCCTAAAAAAATAGTAATAATAGTAATGTTAATACTTCTAATAATCATGCATTAAAAGAATATCATGCAGTTTGTCATTACTCTAATGGAAGACAAATGCATTCATATTCAAACATATTTGCTTTCTCTATATCATGCATTTGGAGTAATCTTAAATACCCTAAAGAAGTTTGTGAGGAAACTTAAATTCAACATTAATTCTACTCTTCTCATGCAATTTATGCTGTTTGCCTAGTTTTCTCACTTTTCTCATTGACAATTAGTGTAATGCCTCAGAGATTTTCCTGCTAAATACATATGAATGCTGGCAAGGATGAGACGATTTAGAAACTATTAACGTAATATATGCTACTTAATATATTAAAAAAACCCCACTATCCAAGTAATATAAGTTATTTTATGAGAGTTGCTTTCTCTTGCAATAAATTTAAAATTATAGCAATACACAAGGTATTTCAGAACAGATGAAGAGTGCGATCAGGAGAAGAGGAATAAATTAATAAGATACTTAGAATTTTTGCGTCTAAATGAAAAATGTATATTTTCAATTTCCAGTCCTTTTCATTCTCTCACTCTTACAAATATAAATGAATCTACTAATTTTTCCTACTGAAGGAATTTTTGTGGTTAGAATAAAATGTCAAAAAGTGAAGCGTATTTAACTGCTAAGAAAATGTATGACTCTTTAAATGCAGAGCTATGTGGTCTCAGTAAAATGGCCTCTTTACAATGGAAAAGTTCTAAGAGAAAAACTTTGGTTAGAAGTCCTGATTATGGTATTTTTACTGTTATTTTATGGGTGTACTTCTAGATTTTTCTCAGTAGTTGCATCTTAAGGTGGCCTGTAAACATACATTTATGAAACAAGCAAACTATATGAAAAATATTTATTTGAGAAGCAACATTCTGTCATTTATATTTTTGTTCCCTATGTGAGCAATTTTGCAAATACGATGTTCTGAAATTCAAATTCTGGGTTTATTATACATTAAAATAAAATTTCTCCAAGGGTGGTTGTATATGTATGAAATTTCCTTATACTCTGAGCACATTTTCTGCACTCCTGCCCATCTTTTCAAATCTGAACTCATCTCCCTGTAGACTCCATTGCTACTCTCTCTGATCTTAATTTTGATTTGGAGAGGTGGCATGAAGCATATGTTTCCCAGCTGGATGTTCTGTGGGGGATTTTTTTATCTGTTCATTGCATTCAGTTCCAAGGGACTTTAAGGTCCTATGAAGGAAAAGACCATCATGAGAAACTATCTGGCTTTCGTCTTCTCATTTTTCAGCAGCAGGATAAGAATGTTACTTACTTAAAAAGCTTTAACTAGTGTCGAGCCAAAAGTAATTTTTTTCTCCTTTTGGATCTGATCCAGAGAAAGAGTCGCAGATTCATATAAATATGATCTTCAAAATACAGGACAAAGGAATGCTTCAGCTAAAATACACATTTCCTGCTATAGAAAAAAAAAATGTTTCCCTGATAAAGGGAGCATGTTATCGAAAGACATATGAAAAGAAAATTTTTGCACTGTAGCACATCAGATAATAAAATAATTGATTGACAATTTGTTAGCTTTTAATACATAATATACATGGAAGAATAGTAAAGAATAAGCCAGTAAGCCTCAGTAAAAGTTGCTTCTCTTCATTCATTTTGTTTGTAAGAAGTTGTAGACAAAAATTTCATTAATTTTCTTGTTACAGTTACTTTCATAAAATAAATAAAAAACTTAATAATAAATGGGAATTGCCTCTTGCAAAATTAGCAGGACTAGAAGATGCAATATTACTTCAACAAAAATTATTCATTCATAAATAAATTGTTAACCCGTTCAAAGCCACAAGTCTGGTTAGGTAATATATTCTGAGCTAGTACCAGCGTTACAAGTATGTTTGAGGGCTTTTAACACGTTTAGAGAAAGATGTCAGTTAAAAACGAAAACCAAACAAAAACCTTACAACCAACCACACTGAGATTTTTAAGGAAAAAGTATATTTTGTTATCTTATTTACAGCTCTCAACCTGCCTCAGACAAACATTCGATAACAGCTGGATGTCCTGAGTATGTAGGGGAACTGGAGTCAGGGGGCTGTGTATGCTGTTTATCATCAAGTGTGCTATGAGTCACTTGGGAGATTGGCTTTGTTGTGCCATGAAGAGCAGGGTCCACATCAGTTGAGTGAGTCCTTTGGAAAGCATGCTCTGCTCCATGACAGATTCTGCAAGCTAAGGATCTTTCTTGGTGGACTCCAGGGAGATCACCTGCAGGCAGCCTGTACCTGCCAAAACATTGACTGGGGGATGGGAGATGGCAAATTAGAGCTGGGTTTTATCTTGTAGCCCAACAGTGGGAAAAGCAGAAAAGTGCAGGGAAATTATATGGCAAGTCCAGCCAGAGGTTGCAGGTGTTAACATGTAAAAAAATTATCAGATATTTAGTTTGAATTATTTAATGAGGTGTCCAGTAAAACATCTAAAGCAGTAAGATTCTCATTCAAAATTGAAATTTCTGAGGTTTAGCCATAATTAATAACCAGCACATGGCTTCTGTATCTAAGAATAGCAGCTGTTTCTTGAAGTCCTGAGTTACTCAATGAGAAACGAAAAACCCAGCCCTGATGTAGGAATTAGCGTTTTATGGCTATGCAGATGCTAAAATAATCTTGAATCAAATGTATTCTGAGGGGATTGATACTGCATTAGATATGTAACTATATTATAAAAGACAACAAAATGTGTTTAAGAGGTTCATGAGTTTAAGAGAGGCTTTGTGTATTTAAGATTTTAACTTGAATCCATACCATCAGCTGCAGCACAGCAGATTTTATTACTGATTGGAAGGAGATGTCTGATGCTATTTTTAGCAATTCTGAGTGGCTGAATAGATTTGGATAAAATCAGCTGGATTGGATTTTGGATAAAATCATATTCATACCACTCCCATCTTAAAAGTGACTCTTAAATGTCAGTCTATTAGAGATGTTACCATCCTTTCAATTTGTCATATTTTTTTAAATGTCTCTCCTACATTTTGATCAAAAATGGAAATACTTAATTTCATTCAAACAGTCCTTTACATTTACTCTATAGTGTACAGGATAGATATCTGAGAAAAGCTGTTCTAGTCCTTCTGGGAAGCCCATTCCTTCCTTCTGAGCTCTTTTGAAGCTATTGGTTCAGTCAGCCCTTTGGAAAGTACAAAATGTACCTAAACGTGACCTTGAAGACATTCTGAAGGTTGATGATTTAAAGACCTTATTCCTTATTTAATGAAATAGAAATGCAACATTATAGGAATGTATAGCTTCTTAATACTACAGTGTAGGAAGTCACATGGACCTTGAAGGAAAATATGATGAAAGAGATGTATTCCACACTACATATCTAATATGGGTGGTCTGAATGACAGGTGACTCTCAGGTAATATTCACCTATCATTCAGAGATGTTAAAACTACTGAATGATGTCTTCTAAAACACATTTATATTAACCAGAGTTCAAGCTGTGCCTTTTCCTTTTTTTTTTTTTTTTTTGAGTAGTTTCATTCAGAGGTATTAAAATTCAACGGGATAATTAGGCTGCTCAGAGTTTTGACGATCAGCTCTGCTACTTTTACTTGTAACTTAAAAAGAAAAAAAAACAACCCTAGGATTGAAACTAATTTTCTAGAAGTTTCATGGTTCTTTTATCATAAACTCTTGGCTAAAAGAACTGCAGGAGGGAACAGGAACATCACGAACTCTCTCCTCCATGAACACCTACATAAACATGTGGACATCTATAATGGTCCTCTAAAGCCAGGAATATAATAATCTGTTACAGAAAGGTTCCAAAATGAAGGCATTTTAATGATAAGCAATGTTTGTCCATACAAATATAGATTCACTAATAATAACCAAGTTTTATTCCTCGGGTGTCAAATAGATGGAAGATTTTTGACATTGTTATGTAGACTACTGGCCCATTATGTTACATTATTGAACACTACTTCTTTCTTTAGTGCACCATCTGTTCATAACACTTTCAATAATTGGCTTCCATGTATAATATTAGTGTATAACAGAAAGTAAAGTTTGCTGATAATTCCCAAGGACATTGTTTTAAACAGTAACCTGATATACATATAAGAAAGTGTCAACATTTAGCATTTGGGAATAAGGTAGTGTACTTGGCTGGATACTCTGTGCAGAACCTGATTTTCTCTAATATGACACCTAAACTAGATCATGTGTGCTGGAAAAGAGCCAAAATCTATGTCAAGTTGTAAGATGCTGACATTTGTCAGAACTTATGTGATTCAGTGTTATAAACCTAGTAAAAAAACCCAGGGCAAAATATAAATTTTAGACACAATAATTCAGTTATTCTTCAACAACTGAAAAAAAGATAATTTTTAATTAAAGGAAAAGACTGGATCATTTAAACCATACCCACAGAAAATCACTATAACTTGTAAATGATAACAAAAATGCAAATATTGTCATTTTGCCAAGGTAGAAGTTTGGGGGGTTTTTTTAGTCTATTTGCTAACACAGAATTTTGGGTTTAGTTTAATTAGTTCTTTTACTTTCTAGAGGTTAGAGTTGTATCTAGTTCAACAGTATTAAACAGAAAAAGAAAGAAAGCCTTCATATGGTTTCAGTCTTATTATCTGGACATTGAATGTCTCATTTTGCTTGACTTCCACCTTATAAATTGAACAAAAATAGCATAATGCTTATTCACAGAGCGTGCTGTTGCCGAGTTCATTGCCATTATAAAATAGGTGGCCTAGTTTGTGACTAGAGACAACAAAAATGACATTTTAAATACACATGCAACTGCTGCTTTTTAAACAGATGACATTATCCTGCAGAAAGCTAAATAAATCCATATACTGTTAAAGCAACATGGGGTGCCATCAAATATACCTAATCACCCATTCTATGAAATACTGCTTTAAGATTTCTAGAAAGATAAAACTCTAGGGTTTTTTTCAAGTTCAGAAATTAATAACAAGGAGTGAGAATGGAAGGGTGTTGTTCAAAACCAAATTAACATTCTTCTAAAGTGGTCTGTAATTTCAAGGAAAGAAGAGCTTTTTTTTTTTTTTTTTTTTTTTTTTTGGGCTTATTCAAGACTGTAGGAAGATTTCTTAGAAGATCTGAGTCAGATCCAACCTCACCTACTTCCCTTCACCTACAATGCCCTTTGTGACCTACTCTTTAAAAGAGTCAAAAGGTATAATACATCACATATACAAAAGAAATAAAGCATCCACACCCAAGAGAGGATGAATGAAATAGTAGTTGTATGCTCCAGCTAGAAGTCATTGCTTAACACCTACTTGAATAGAGTCACCACCGTAGACAAAATATGAAGTATTATAGTAGTGTCTATATTTAAAAAAAAAAAGCAAACTGTTAAAGAATACACAGAGATTTCATCTTATCACAAAAATCAGTTTTGTAAATTGTTCACGCCTCAAATTTTGCACAAAACTCTTCAAAGACATCATAGAATAATTTAGATTGGAAACGAACTTTAAGATCATCGAGTCCAACCATTAACCTAGCATTGTTAAATCCACCATTAAACCATGTCCCCAGGTGCCAATCTACATGTCTTTTAAATACCTTCAGGAATAGTAGTTCAACCACATACATGGGCAGTCTGTTCAAAAATTTGACAACCCTTTCTAACCAGGCAGCTTTCCAGCCACTCTTCCCCCAGCCTGTAACACTGGGGTAGTTGTGACCCCAGGGCAAGACCCAGCACTTGGCCTTGTTGAATCTCGTACCATTTACTTCAGCCCATTGATCCAGCCTGTCCAGATCCCTCTGCAGAGCCTTCCTGCCCTCCAGCAGATCAACACTCCTGCCCAGCTTGATGTCACCTACAACCTGACTGAAGGTGCCCTCTATCCCCTCATGGCGTCGCTGATAAAGAAACTGAACAGAACTGGCTCCAGTACTGAACCCTGGGGAACAGCATTTGTTACCAGTCATCAGCTGGATGTAACTCCATTCACCATCCCAGTTTGGGCTCAGCAATACAGACAGTTTTTTTACCTAATGAGCAGCACACCTGTCCAGAATTCATATTATGTATCATGCCCTTCCAAGGTAAGATTGATTATCTTTCTGTGCTTTCAGGTCAAGTAAAATGGAGTATAAATGACAAAGAAAATATACATAAATAGAAAGAGAACTCAGAAATTAATTATTAGATAGACAAAGTGCTGAGTGATGGAATGAACTTATAATATAGCTGATGCAGATAACTAATACAAATGTATTTAATAAAAAAATTACAAAGCTGGGGAGACTAATTTAAAAACATTAATCAAATCTAGGATTCTATGTAGCCAGCTGTCCTCTTAAAAATAAATATTACTTTTATTAATGTTACTATTATGTTTTTATTCTTTAATGTTCTAAGGGGCCACCTTCATATTAACAGTTTCTATGATGAAAATATTCCATCGTGATGTAGGACAGAATGATTTACTGAAGAGCTCCGAATAGTCATAAAATTAATGACAATATGAGATGATCAGGGAATGAAGCCTAAAAGTCTGCCTCTACGTATATACATGAATGTATAATTATGTGTCTGTGCATATATATGTGTGCATGTACATATAAAGGATTTTTTTTTTAATAATCCTACATGACAATATTAATGTCTGTCTCACTGGAATGAGGAGCATGATTTTGCAATAGATTCATGTGCTTTTGAGCAAATTTGAAGTTTAAGAAAGAATAAGCTCCTGCTGAATCTTTCCTACAGTTCAAGCATTTATCCTTCCTTCCAATTGGTTGGCCTAAGTCTGATAATGACCAGCATCCTCTGCATCTTTTCTTCTGTCAGAAGATCATTAGGATCTTCCTCCTTTGTTCGGCCAAGCCTGTTTTAACAAAATTCTAGAAAACCTAATTAGCTTTTGGGCAAATTCTACTGCAAAATATTGCTGGAATTAAGTAACTCCAAAGATTTAGATGCAATCATACTGTGAAATTTCTGTGAGAGATGAGACTGAAAAATAGGAAAGCTTCTAAGGACCTGGTGGGTATACAGAGGGAGAACTTCAGATTTAAAACTCTAAGAAATAGTCCATCTTGGTGCCTTTCACTTACAGACAGGTTTTTACTTGTGGACTTTAAAACAAATTTTATCAGTATAAGGGAAGTGGTTACATGTGTGTAAATAGAAATACGTGTGTATAAAGAAATATATATGTATATGAATACAGATATATAAACACACACAGGCATATGCTTGAGAAGCAATATACGTGAAAATCACAGTAGTTCAATAAATAGAATATTTGTCTACCAGCTCGAAGGGTACAGAGCTATTGTGCAAACACTAGTAGACATTTCTTTATAACATTTTGGACAAAAAAAACCCCAAACCAAATCATTTAAAAAAAAAATAACAACGCTGGTTCTGGTACTAGAGGAAATTAAATTAAGTATGGCAGAATTATGTCTTCAAATTTGATACCTACCTAGATCCTCTTTTTGTATTTTTTCTGATAAATGTGCAAGCAAAAAACCATAGGAATCTGTAACAGAAGAGTTTTTGCTCTATATGAGACCAGTGGAACAGCAACAACATCTTGGAATTCCACTGGCTTCATGAAGTACTGCAAGTATTTTAACCTATGTCTGTTTTCCTCTTTTGAAATGCTGTAACCATTGCTAGTACAAAATCTTTTGCTTTGGTGTGAATCGGATTTTAGAACTGTTATTTGGCACCCCGCTGAAATCACACAATTAAAATTGCAGATGACAGAAATATACAAAGCTATGATCAATGTAACACAGCAGCAAGACTAGAAGATAATCCTGTGCAATGATGGGGCACTGAGACTAAACAAAAGGAAGTACTGCTGCACAGTGTAAGTAATTAGATCATAGAAATCTTTGCCTCAGGAGATTGCAGTTTTTATCAAATATGGCACAAAAAAAAATTCTAAGGAAAAATGATGCAAACTCAATTTTTGTCAAGTTTGTTGCAGCACTTCTCCCATGGAGACAGGCTTTCAAACTTGGGGTTGTTCAGCCCAGAGAAGAGAAGGTTCCAGGATGACCTTACAGAAACCTTCCAGTAGCTGAAGGCAGCTTACGAAAAGGCCTTTAGAGGGGAGAAAAAAAGAGTCATTGAAAAGTCTACTAAATATGAAGGAGATACATTCCCTGTGGGAAAACCACATCTTGGAAGAAGCTGGGTGCCATCACAAGAAGTACCACCATGTATTGAGCTGAACACATACACTTCCCTTAGTCAAGAGGTCTGCTGGACTGACAATTCTGGTTTTGATTAATCCTTTCTTCAGCATAAAACAACTATTATTGTCATCTTAAATCTGTTCTTTTTTGTACCTTCTGACTGTGGCATGACATGTTGGTTAAACTTAGTCTATGTATATCATAATTATTTCTTTTATTCGATAAATAACCAACTACAAGATAATGCTTGATTTCTTTCAAATTGGAAATGGAGTATTCCCTGAATTTATTTTTATTAGGACTCTTCCAACTATTTCACTTTGCAAAATTGAAAGAAATATCTCCTGAAAATATTTTTCTTTTGGTCATTAAAGCTAATATTTGTGCTACATTTTCATAGAATCATAGAATGGGTTTGGGTTGGAAGGGACCTTATAGATCATCTAGTTCCAACCCACCTGCCCATGGGCAGGGCATCTTCCACAAGACCAGGTTGCTCAAAGACCCATCCAGTCTGACCTTGAATACATCCAGGGAGGGGCCACGCAGAACTTCTCTGGACAACCTGTTCCAGTGCCTCACTACCCTCAAAATGAAGAATTTCTTCTTAATGTCTAATCTAACCCTACCCCCTTTCGGTTAAAGCCATTCTCCCTTATGGCATCGCTACATGCCCTTGTAAAAAGTCCCTCTTTGGCCTCCTTGTAAGCCCCCTTCAGGTAATGGAAGGTTTCTGCAAGGTCACCCTGGAACCTTTTCTCCATGCTCAAGACAACACCAAGTCTCACAGCTTGTCTCCATAGGATGGGTAGTGCAGCAAACTTGACAAAAATTGAGCTTGCATCATTTTTCCTTAGCAATTTTCTGTACCATATTTGATAAAAGGTACAATGCAGAAGTCTTATGTACATTAGTTGGAAAGAATGCTGAGATAATCTGTTTTTTCAAAGCAACATATGTATTTCAAAGCACTAAAATGTATTTTAAGGGATTGGAAGGAGGTACCATAATTCATTTCTGTTTTAAAGTGCTTTTATTCATGTCTAATAGATTCTGGAAGTGCTTAATCTCTTGACAAAAACTCTATAATTTGCAATACTGTTCTAATAATCACAGGGTATTTCTTCCACTCTCAGGACATTACCACTCTAATGGGAATTATGGACACACTTTAAGAGGATTTGATTCAGTATTAGGGCAGCAATTGTGTGTTAATTAAATACCAATTGATTATTTAAAATGCTTGTGCTGAGTGTTAGGTACATAATCTGTAGATCTCGATTACAATTTTTTGAATGATAGATTACACGCTCTAGTATAACAGAAAATGTTTGAGTGATGCTGAACACTGAGGAGAGCAACTTCTTGATGTTCAAGGACATCATGGTAGAAGTGGGTAAATGGATGTTCCCTGTTAAAATATATTTATCACTGATTATTTTGCCTAATACAGTCATTTAAAAGATTTAGCATGTCTAGCGAACTTTTTTTGCTTGATTTTTCACGACAAGATTACAGAATAACAGAATATTCTGAGTTGAAAGGGACCCACAGGGGTCATGAGGTTCAACTTTTTAGATACCATACTTTCCTTTGTAAAGGAAGAAAAAGATTTGAAGAAAAGGTGTAATTTCTGTTTTCTCAGACCCTGGGTATTACACACCTCTGGCAAATAGGATTTTCTCATAGACAGGTGTTTAATCCCAGTTTGCAACTAAGTACCATGCAGGTGCTCACTCACTGATGGCATGGGGGTGAGAATCAGAGAAAAAAAAATAACCCTCATGGGTTAAGATAAGAACAATTTAATAATTGAAAAAGATAAAATGTTGTTGTTGTTGTTGTTGTTGTTGGAACAAAAGGGAGAGAGATAGAAAGCCCAAGAAACACAAGTGTTGCACAGTACAATTTCTCATTACTTGCTGACTGATGCCCAGCTTGGCCCCTCCCAGCCATCTCCCCCTGGTTTATATACTGATCATGATGATCCACAGTGTGGAATATCCCTTTGGCCAGTTCATGTCTGCTGTCCTGGAGATGCTCCCACCCAGATTTTGTGCACCTGCTTGCTGGCAGAGCATGGGCACTGAAAGTCCTTGATGTAGAGGGTAAGCACTACTGAGCAACAACCAAAACATTAACAGGTTATCAACATAACTCTCAAAACACAGCACTGTACTAGTTACTAAGAAGCAAAGGAACTCTATTCCAGATGAAACTAGGACAGTAGGTTTTTGCTATATCCTGTATTGAATAGCCAGTAAAATGAGCAATGGGATTTTTTTGATTTTGTTAAACATTACGTCATGTGCACCCTTTATAAAATCTGATCCATACCCACATAATGTGAAACTGGATGAAAGCCTAAGCTTCACAAGAAGATATAGCCAGTTTATTGCAATCAGCAACATTTTGCTGCTCTTTAGCTTACCAGAGGCTATGCTGGGAGAGAAAAATTCATCAGGCATGGTTTCTGTGTTAAGATGTGAGCTACAGATCAGACTGCAATAATTTTGCACTTTCATCACTTTGCAGAACTCTGTCATTTTTGGGCAGTGTGTTAGCTGAGTCAGGAAGCTTTGTGTATAGATATGAAAGATACACAGATAAACAGATAAAATGTAAATCAAGAGATTATAGCAAGAAACCAAATGTCATATATGCCAGTGCAAGCAGAATGGGTATTAATACAGTTAAAAAATACTTCTGATTTTAGAAGCTTTACAGATTAAATATTTCCAAAACAACTCATTTAGTCTAATTAATCAATTATCTTCTGAAGCAAGAAAATAGAAATACAGAAAAGTTCCTTTGTAATTTTTCTACATTGGGCTGTTGTTTTCTGTGGTAAAAACTTCAGGGTTTAAATATATAAGTGCCTCAGACTATGAGGTATTATATAAGGAATGAAAATTACTCTAATAACATTTGGACAATAGCAGCTTTTTTTATCTGCTGTGCCAGATTTATTTTTGGCACCATTCCTGCTCTTACCTGTGTGCAAACCAAGTGGGAGTGAGGATGTCAAGAATGAGTTTGTGTGAATGGCCACTTCCAAAGTTCTGCCCCTCCATGGAAAAGGAAGAAAAAGAGAACCTAGATTTGAGCAGATACTGGACTGACAAACCTAAAGACTGACACTCTGTGTTTACCAGCAGAATGGCTGTTTAGCTAACAGACAGTGGCAGTCCAGACTTCAGCATGCAGAACTGCCAGTATCCTTGTTCAGAAAAGATCAGGGTTGTGAGTGAGAGGCCAGAAAAAACCTTCATGATCTTGTATCCTGCTCTCCAGGGCTGCATTAGGAGAAGTGTTGTCAGAAAGGCAAGGGAGGGGACCCTTCCTCTCTGCTCAGCACTGGTGAGGCCACACCTGGAGTACTGTGTCCAGTTCTGGGCTTCTCAGGACAGGAGAGGCATGGACATACTTGAAGGAATCTAATGAAGAACAACAAAGGAGATTAAGGGACTGAAGCATCTTAAGTGTGAGGAAAAGTTGAGAGAGGTAGGATTGTTCAGCTTGGAGAAGAGAAGGCTCAGAGTCATCTCATCACTGTTTACAAATACCCAAAAGAAGAGTGCAAAGAGGACAGAGACAGGCTATTTTCAGCAGCACCTGGTGACAGGACCAGAGGCAGTGGGTACAAGCTGAAACACAGAAGGGGCCATCTAAATATCAACACTTTTTTTACTGTAGGGTGACCAAGCAGTAGAACAGGTTGCCCATAAATGTCGTGAAACCTCCACACTTGGAGATATTCAGAAGCCATTTGGACACAGCCCTGGGCAACTGTTCCAGGTGGCCCTGCTTGAGCAGGAGAGTTGGACTAGATAACCTCCAGAGATCCCTTCCAAGCTCAGCCGTTCTATGATTCTGTGATTCATCCTTCCTGCTGTGATCACCAATAAGGACACATGATAGAAATTTTTTGTGTCTGTATAAAAGACTAGTGGAGAGCAAACACCAAAATTTCACATGGGACACTGAAGAGATTGGTACATTCAGTCACCAACCAGCAGAAGTTAGGAACAAGCAGAGATGTCAGGGTCTGTATTGTCGTCACCTTCTGTGTTCCAAGTCACTTCCTCATCCTCAGCAAGGGTGAGCAAGCTCTCTGCTGATGCCACATTGTCCTCTCTGTCCCATGGTCTCAGAATGACAAGCTTTGCTTTTCACAGGCTTTAGTAATAATCACTGTGGTCCAGACTCTGCACTCAGGTGGCAAACCAGCTGCAATACCTCATGAATACTTCTATACACCACTACACTTCAGTGAGACTCTTGAAGTCAATTATTCTCCTGTATTTCACAAGCAACATCCTAATTTCCAACTAAGATAATTTTACTACCTCATCCCTCACCTTCACAGGATCATCAAGGGAGTAGAAATTCCTATGCCAACCAGTCATACCTAGCATGAACACATGAAATATGAAAGAATGCAGACAGACATTTTTTTCTCCCTCTTTCCCAGCAGGACTTCATCTTGCCCTGCTAAATTCCAACCTTCAGTACTTCAACTGTCAGATAATGAATTTTAATTTATTTTTAAGATCACGGAAGCCTTAGAAAGAACACAGAAAAATGTTGGGTATGCTGCTTTCTCTGAAATGGAAGTCTCTGTTTTCAGTATATGTTAGTCATTCATAATTATTGGAAAACTGTAGGAAAGGCAATAAGAAAAGATTTGATTTTTGTGGGGGTGTTTTGTTTGGTTGGTTTTAATTTCAGTCTTCTCCCTTTCTTCCTTACAGCTCTTCAGAAGTATTATGTATAACTTCGTGACTGGGTGGAAAAATTGTAGATAAAGGTATGTGAAATGCCAATTGTCATGTATATCTTATTCTACTCACCGAGTACAAGACAAAGCTCCATTTGAATTTTTGGAGTTGGGTATTATCTCCACTATTAAGTATTGAACAATAACAGGTTCTTCATATCGCAAGATAAGCACGGAAAAAAACCTGAGAAGCTCTTTATCAGTGAAAAATACTCTAAGAACAATACATACATATTTGGATAGAAATAGAGAGTGATTACATTTTGACTAAAGTTAAGAAAAAAAGCTGCTCTCAAATCCCTTAGGAAAAAAGAGTCAAATAAATATATTCTACCAACAAAAGCAGTTTAATCATATGTTCTGCCTAATATGATTTTATGATTGCAGTGACCACTTTGCAAGAAACAGACTTCTTTGATAAATAACTCTACAGATAAAATACTGCTTCTCTATGTGGAGCTTGTTAGTCATACCCTGATGTGTCACTGATGGCTCAGAGAGATAAAAAGAAAAATAAGGGAAACATTGTTGATCAAACAGGTAGCTGTTCACAGAAGTAATTCTACGTATGCATATATGCAAACTTCTATGCACATAGACATTTACTCAAAGATACTGGCAGTTATACTAAACCTATTAATGCAAGAACAGTTTCCAATACAACACAACACAGAAAATACTGAAAAATCTGTTTACTTTTGAAACAACAGCAGAAAAAACTCAGGTTTCTCACCCTCAAGATATTCTAATTGCAACGTGTAGCATTATATAAGAATACTCTGCACATTTAAATAAACATAAGACTGAGGAAATTTACCTCAGTGGGGAAAAACAGCGAATTGAAGACTTCATTTTTTTAACTGGTTAAAGTGTGATCAGAAGAAGAAGCAGACACAGCTCTGAAAGGAGATAATACCTGAAAGGGCATCCATTCTGTATGAAGCATAGTATTTCTCTTTTGTTATGAACTCAGTGATATGTGTGGAATCCAGCTAGGCTTGAATTAGAAGGAGGGGCGGTATTAGAAAGAGAAACTAGGATGAGGGATCAAAACACTAGTTCTTTTCTAGCTCCTTGTTCTGATATTTGAGATGGTTACAGATGCACTGAAAGCTTCTCACTTCACTTGTGAAAGAGGCACGTAACACTTGTGGTAGGTGGGAAGGTCAGTGATCCAAAACATGGTTATTAATGCCAGCTCAGAAAAAAGAAATATTCTGCTACTGATTCAGCAGATTTATGTCTAATTTAAAGTATACAAGTGAACCAAATACTCATTGACTTCTGCATGACTAAAATTTTTGAAATCCAAAGTAATTGGCTATAGCTTGCCAAACTGGAGCTTAAAGCCTTGACACTGGGTGGGTACATTATGTGTATGTATATATGTATTTATATGATTTTTTTCCTCTGGTAAAGCAAGTTTTTAAGAATGGATTGAAATGTCTTAATTTCTTAAGACTATTTTGAATATAACTTACTTTTAAAAAGATTTATTCAACCCACCTGCCCAAGTGTTCTGGACTAGGCATCTCATTCCCACACTGCATAACATGAAGTACACATTATCATACATCAAAATTAGACGAATGAATCATAGGAGATTGAAGGTTTGGATGGCTCACTTTCCACGTGTGTGGTTTGCAAACACGGCTGAGAGCTCAAAAGACTGCTGTTTTCTCTGGCTTCTTTTGTGCCTAAAGATAGAACAAAGTTAGCAAACACTGGGAACATCATAATTCTGTTTCTTCCAGTATTTACATAGGTACCTTCTTTCTACTCTTACTCAGTGCTCCAGATGTTTTCCTGGTACTACTTTTCCCTCTAGGCATTGTTTTCTTTCCTTTCCACCATGCAGCACATAATTCTTCCTTTTTCACATAGCTAACAGTTACAGCCCCTTACATCCCCTATAGATTGCAAACGTGAGTTAGACATTCCTGGCTGAACCCACTTAGCTGTTTGGCTCTTTGCCTCCTGCTGTTGCAAGCACATGTCTGAGATTTTCTTAAACCCTGTTCATAGGTTCCCTATATTGCATGCCCAGTCCTTGAAGAAGTTAAGTGCTGAAATATAGCCTTAAGCCACGAGTATAATATCCCTCATATTAGGCCCCAGCTGGAATCCCAAAAATAGAAAAATGGGAAATAATGAAAACCTACCAACTATTGTTGAGCCTCAGATCTATTTTTGTGTGAAACTTCTGGCCTATCTTTGTCTTCTACGGATGAACTCAACCATCCCCTGATGAAAACAGTCTTAAAAGCCCACTGGTGTGTCACCTAGTGATTCATCATCCTGCAAGTCAGAACTAGAATAATCATTTCTTAAACAGGGAAGTACCACCACATGATATGAAAAAAGCTGACATTTTAAAAATATACAGGGAAGGATGCTTTGTCAAAGATTTACTAGTCAATACCCCCAGAGAAGTTGCTTAAATAAAACTGTAGATTTTAAGTCTGTGCTAAATGCTTGCCCTAAAGCCTTAATCCAATCCCATTGATGCTGATGGAAGCAGAATCCACTGAGGCAGAAACAGAAGGCTGGAGTAGCTAAACTTCAGCTGTGCTAAAATTTGCAGCCTTTTTCAGTCTCTTGCTACTGCAGAAAGAATGAGGCCAATCAAGTCTGGGCTTCCCTTATTCCTCTTGCTGTCAAGTTCTTCCTTACTCTACACCCAAATATTTTCTTGTTAACATCTGCTGAGTCTCTTACAGTCCCTGTTTTGTAGATCTAGAGGTTATGAACCTGGAAGGTTTGACAAATAAAATACATCAAAAGCAGGAACGTATCGGCCTTCATGCTTAGGACAATGGTTCAGTCTCATAAAGGATACTAATAATCTCTGTGTGGGTCAGCGTTACCTTTGCTATGCCAAGTCCTCTTAGTGCCTTCCACATTAAGCTAGTGCTTGATTTATGTCTTGAAGCATTACTCTTTATATCCTTCTTTCTTTCTTTTTTTTCATCTTATCTAAAGATGTTCTCATTATCCATATAAATGCCTGTTTTTCTTTCTGAACTCTATGTCTCAATGAAATCTTATGGCAGTGGGTTTGACTGATTAATTATGCATTATATAAAAAATCCTCCCTTTTATCAGTTTGAATTTATTTCCTTTTAGTTTCATCTACTGTCCCATTATTCTTGTCTCATGACAAAGGGCAAGTAAGTTTATCTTGGTTTAAAATCCCTTCATATCACTTTTCTTTGATGTGCACCATTACTATAGCCCCATTACCTAATACAGCAAGGATCTCAATATGTCTTGATCTTTGAATGTTACTGGCTTTCATTTTTTGGCTTTTTTAAAATCAGAGCCCTAAAGGCTTTCTAGTAGAGATATAGGTCCTGGTTAAATGGATTATCACTGTGTTTTTAATAAAGATGTCCTGCAGATATTTAGAAGCAATCTAAAGGCCTCAGTATCAAGGACTACCAGATAAAATCTATTGTTTCTACAGTGACCTCTGATCAGTGTTCACCACTCTGCATATTTAACTTGATTTCTGAAAGACTTGTTCATTCAATGTTGTTTTATATTGCCAATCATCTCTAATTAGCTCTTCTCCAAACTATTATTTTTTTTATTATTATAATTTTACTCTCTTCTTATGTAGAAGCTTTCATGTGGTTCATTTGCCTCATTATTCTTTTGCCCTTTGCTTAAGTGCTCTGCAAGCACAAAGCAACCGTAAGCAGTTAGGGTGCTTTTGAGCCTGCATCCCTTCCAGCTGACTTGGTGTAGGCACACAGCACAGGCTAATGCATACCCTCCTGTGTAGCCATCCCTCCTTCATCCTTAGGGTTCACATATCCTTATTGTGCTATGCTTTCATTTTTCCTGGTGAGAAGATGGGCAGTGTGATTATGTGAAAGCATAAACGTGATGTGCACTCATAAAAGGCCTCTCCTTTATCAACAGAAACTTGAAGCTGGTATACAAACCTCCACATAGCAATAGCTAATCTTAAACTGCCAGGAGAACCACAGATGCCTGTTTCACTATTTCACTGATTTTGTTCGGGCCATAGTTTAAGTAGAGCTCAGTTAAGTAGTGCACAGGAGAGTCTGGTTTAAAACTCATTCTGTACCCCTTCTCACCTTTTGGTCCCACCTGCTGCCTAGTGTACTTACATTTCCAGATGTCTAATTTCTAGCAACAATCAAAAGGGCTTTATGGAAATAATCCCCTTCAGAGACAAAAGGGTTTTCTGGATTTTGTCACAAACGGAATGTAGAGGGCAAACTGTCTTAGTCACCTGTCTATGCAATGGACAGACAAGCTCTGGGAAAGATTCTAGCTGAGGAAAAGAGAAAGTTTAAAAGCTTTGACCACTTTAATTTGAATCTAAATTGCATTTAGTATAATCAGAAAAAAAATCTTAAAAATCTGAGGGTTTAGTGTTGACAGGTTCTGTATAAATATTATATGATTTTACCTCCATATTATATTTTGCCAAATTGTAAGGACAGTTTTTGACTGTATTAAATAATATTCTTGTGATATAGACCACTTAAGAAGAACACTGGTAGCATTTTACTATTGCAGGGCAGACCATTTCCTCCTGGCATTAGACTTGTGCCTTATCACCCAGAGCTGTTCATCTGACCACATGACTGTGGTGGAGGGGAAGGAAGCACAGAAAAGAGCATGACAAAAAAATCAAATCCCTGCTCTATTGAAACCATCTTGCTGGGTTTTAATTAAAGGATTTCAGGAAGCCCCAGACTAGTAAATGGAAATCTTTGTGATTTGCCTTGGTAATTACTGGAATGAAATTTCAGGAGCTGAGATAATTCCCAAGGGAAAGTGCATCTGTGCACTTCAAATTAGCTGCTTATATGCTCACTTAGATTCTTTACATGCCTTCCAAACCGTGCTGGCATACTTAAAAGGTGTGCTCATGTTAGCAGATTTAGAAGGAGGGAATCTTTGGCAGATTACTTTGGCAGAAATTCCTACACAGTGTTTCTTGCGGAGTGTTTCTCTCCTCCTAGAAAAGATATCCCAAAGGAATTCAGCTCTTTCTCCAGAGATATCTGCCTAAATCCCAGGAAATCAAAGTTAGGAGAATAAGAGCATCTTACTCAAGATCCTCAGCTTCTCCTGAAGCCATATACACCTGGCAGTCCTGGCTCTATTCCGAGGCTGGTGTAATTTCAACCCCACATATGAGTAGCAGGCTGCCACAGTTAAGGTTTAGTGTCCTGTGACCTCATAGGACTAACAAATGGAGCAAATGCTATCAGAAAAGGGGGAGGTTTTAGCTTCTGAAGGCACACACATTGTGCTTCCAGACCTAACCACTTTCAGGTATCAGATTATGCAGATATGGATTCTCTTTTTCAACTGTTTTATGTGGAAGGCTATATAGCTTCCCTTATGCTTCTGAGCTAGGCTTTACAATTAGGGTTTTTTAAAGTGCTCCTATAGGCTTGGCATTTTTTGTTTAACTTTAAAAATCTCTCCCTATTCTTTTACACAATTGCGAAGTTGCTATTAGGTACTAATTCTTTTGGATGTGTTCCAGTTCTGTGCCAGTATGAAACTCTGAAAAAAGACATGATTTTCCTGCCTGAAATGTTACACATATTTTAAACACGCTTCTTCGGATCACTTTGGAGTTGCTATGGTGTTTCTATGCAAAGCCACCAGCAGTTAAGGAGCACGGACAAAACCAAACATGCAATTGCCCAGGTATCCAGTGCTGCTTGGTGTACCTCAGATAAGGCTTCTGGTTTCCAGCAGCCCCTCCAGAAGGGCATGAGCCTCTGGTAGTCCACTGCTGTACATCTGCCAAGCCTCCATGGCAGCCTTGGGTTTACTTGCACCTTTTCATTGGTGTTGAATGCTTACTTTGAGTTGACTGAATCCCTTACTGAGCATCACTAGAAGCTGGGCCCTGAACTGCTTCTGAGGCTTTTTTTTTTATATTATGCTTTCAGAAATCTCCACCAAAGTCCATATATCCCACTGTCCCTTGTTTTCCATATAGGCACAATTAAATATTGCTGTGTTCCATATACCACATTAAGTGTAGGAAACATGAGCATTCTTGGCTGCACTCCTACTATATCTCAGTCTCAGTCTTGAATTTATAAATAAAAATCCCATGCAAATTAGCTCATTTATTTGCAGTCAGGATGATGCTAGCACTTGTCATAATCATGTATTTTACATTTATTTCTATCTCAGGGGTTTTTTTTCCAACTATTCATGTTTTTGTCTCCGTTTTTTTTTAATTTTCTTTTGGTGTAGCCCAGCTTGCCAATTACTGTGACCAAAGCTGAAACTGCAGCATTCAAATAAATCAATTGCCTCATCTTTTCTATTCTTCCATTTTTGAAAAAGAAAAGAAAATAAAACCAAACAAAACAAGAGAAGATTTTCTACTTTTTCTGTTCAAGAAGGGAGGGCTAGTCTCTCTTACACTTTGGAACTGAGGTGGATTATTTTTTTTCTTTTTGTCCCCTCTCCAAAATTCCATTAATAAACATTTAGATTTAGATAACACTTACATGAAGTATAATTGATATTTCCAACAAATCTGAAGTAGCCCACACAGAGGGAAATTTTCTTTTGGCTAAAATACACAATAAAATGACAGTTATTATATAATTTACTTTAAAAGACTGCTTCATTATCCTTATCCAGCCATTTTATGCTGGATGAAAATCTGATTGAAATGTCTTGACCCAGTTTCTAGAGAGTCAATGACAAGTCTGGGGTCAGGGATAAAATTGCCATAGTATGATTTGCTCCTGCTGACTGAGATACAAGAAGTGTATTCTTAAAAAGAAGCAGTCTCTCAGAGTGTATTCCCTCTAAGCTTCTTCAGTTTCCAGAAACATAAGCAGTGTTTGATTGCGTCTAAGACTGAGGGGTGCCCCGTTTTACTTTTCACAGATCAGCTTAAAAAAACTTGAGTTCCTAGGCCAAATTGAAGCAGTGTTCATAGCAGTCAAAGCAGAAACACATTGGTGGGACGTAATGCATCAAGGCTATGAAATCCAGCCATATCTCAGCTTAGATGCTGCCATAAAGAAAAGGTTCATCTGAACAAAAGAACAGGAAACTAGTCCAGGGACACAAACGTCATCGTGCTCAAAAATAATCCCTCTCTTTAGCCTTGAATGCTTGATTCACTCTCCCTCCTTCACTTTTCCCATCTCTGAAAAGTTCATGTTTGCAAAGCATTTGGAAGCTAAAAAGTGTAATAGAAAAGTTCTGTATTGCCATCATCAGTCTTCTCCTGATACCTAAACTAGAACAGAATTTTCTATAGAATATATTTTTATCTAAAACTGATAGCCTGAAATGGACTGTGCTTTTCATTAGATAATGGAAAACACCTGAAGTAAAATGGGAGATAAAGGTCAGAAATGAGAGAAAAAAAGGAAAAGAACAATAACTTTTAGCATAAAGAGGAAAGGTCTGGGGAGGGAAAAAAAAAAACAAACAACAACAAACACCTCTTCCCCCATCCAAAGAAAGACTGGCAACAAAAGAGAGAACAAATTTAGAGGCAAATCAGATAGTTTAGACTCTGATCAGTACATGCTGAGTATAAATGCAAGGCTATGCTCATTCTATTCTGTGAAGAACAAAATTACAATATGCATTTTCATTGTTTGACCTAATTGTTATTTTGAAAATGGCTTCCTTATCACTGAAAGCTAAGGGATTGTGAACATGCTTGTAGACTTTTGTTCTTTTATTGAAAGATTTATGTTGCTAACCTTCAAACACTGGGTAATATATGGGTTCAGATCTTTACTGACAAATTCCAGCCTCCCTGAACTCTAAAAGTTGGAATGCAGGTAAAACAGCAAATACAACTCACTTATCAGATTTCTCAGCATGGGGAGAACTTAAATAAAAAACCATCAGAAACAGATATCAAATGACTGTGACCTATAACCATCCCTGACAGCTAAGAATGGACTTGATCTGTGTGTGCTTTGTCTGACATGTAGAAACTACTAACCAGGCAGACAAAAGAACAATGGCATATAAAGAAAATATTCCAGAGAGATTATATTTCAGATGTGAAAGACAAGGTAATTTATCATAAGCATTAGAGGCATTAGAGACACTGTTTTTCTAGGTAGGTAAAAATGCAACATTCTATTTAACAGACAAAAGCCACCGAGAACTGACGGATTTGGGAAACTCCGACCCTTGTAAATTCGTGTTAGAGCAGACTGAGAAAGTAAATGAAGCTAAGCTATCAGCAGTCTTAAAATCAAATGTGCAAGTAAAGCAGTAAGATCAGGTAAAGGTCAGATTTTATGGCAAAAATCAAGGATTAAATCATGGGAGCTGTCATCATTGATGGTATCATATATTTCCTTCTTAATACAAAGCGTGGTCAGGGGCTGTGTTTCTGTGGTAACAGGAAAGGCTGACATCAGAATTATGATGTAAATGAATGGGTCCTCACATACCTTCTGATTCACAGTCAGTGAAGGATGCACATAAGGAACATAGATGTGACTTCTCTAAGAAATCATTAAAAAGAACAAAGAGTCTATGCACTGACAGAGGGCTCTGCACATTTTCTGACAGGATAGCAATAATAAGAGCTAAGCAATCTGTTCTCTAGAATGCTTTCTTTTTCATTTCTCTACTCCCATCTTCTCCCTTTACTTCCTGCTCTGCTGTCTTTCCAAGATTGTATTGTTAGGCCTAAAATATTATAAGCAAATCTAAATTAGACTACTGGACAAAAATAATGATATACTGATTCCAGGTAAACGTGTCTCCTTTTAATGCAAATTTCTTCATAGATTTATGTGTATTGATAACTGTGTTGAGTGCAAAACACATTGCTATGCAAGGGAGGACAAAAAGTCCTTGAAAGCTTAACAAAGTTGGAAATGGCCAAAGAACCAACACAAAGATGAAGCTGTTTTTCACTTGGAAAACTGGGCTTTATATGCTTGAATGAACTTTTATTTGTTTGCATGTCTTCTTTCAAGCCAGCTATAATGTGACAAAGAGTAACTCTGAATGAATGACATTGTGAGGTTCCATATTTGTTCTCTGTCAGTGACTTCCAGATCAAATGCATATGGTTTACAAGTCCAAAGATGATTTTCTGGCTGCCAGACCTGTAAATTCAATCTGGGATCAGAAAATTAAACACTGTCTTCCTGGGCCCAAGTGAAAAGTTCACAACAAAATGCCAAACATTGAAAGCACAGGTCGCTGCATTTTCAGTTGATCTTGCTTCTATGGTCTTGTTTTCATTTAGAATTACAAAGATGTTATTTTCTTCCATGTCAAGCTTCAACAGTGGTACAACACTTGAACTAGAAAATAAAAATGCAGGTGAATAATCCTGCAATTTGTTATATTGAAATTCAAAGTAGTCTGATGAAAATTTGCCCTTTTATTTTTACTGTGGAGGATCTAATGAAAACTAATCTTTAAAAAAAAAAATCTCAACCCATCAAAAAAACAAAACAAAGCAGAACAAAACAAAATAAAAACAAAAAAACCAAATCAAACCAAAAAAAAAAAAACCAAAACCACAAAAAATACAAAAATCTACACATATAATATTTCATAATAATGTGTTAAATGTTTTCCATTTCAAGGTTTGGGGGGTTTTTTAGCTGTTTTCTTATTTATATTGTTTATAAAAAGATAATTCTCCAATTTTCTGACAAAGATTCTCCTAGTTTTGATGAGTTTTGATGAAATTTTGATCAGGTTATGGCGTAGGATTAGCCTTTATCATTATTCTGACTGTACTAAATCTGTATATATAACATCTGTTTTGGCAAGTCTGAAAAAAACTCCTCTAGCATATGTCCCAGTAAAGAAAAAAGATATTTGCAATTACTATCTCTACATGGTCACATGAATTCTTTTGACAATGGAGTGTGAAACATGGGACCTCCAGGTATAGCAGCAAAAGGTAGAGTCCAGAAGTTTCTCCTGTTAAGGCAGACTTTTGAACCAGAATAGTTCAGTGAAGCCTTGTAGAGATAGAGAAATAAGTCCATTCAGAAAAAGTTGGGGAGTTCAAGTGCATATTTTAAATAAGTGTGTCATAGACCAAGACTAGTAGTACATACAGAAAAAAATGTGAATGTGGTAAGCATGCACTGGTTTTACTTTTAATCCTCCTTCCATCTGTAGCAACACTTTTATTTTTTAAACTCCATAAATCTTTTTGAATAAGTCTTTTGCCATTTATTTTCATATGAACTTTTAGATTAATTAACTTTAGCCATATTTATTCTTTGTTTGCATTCCTCATCTAGTCCAAGTTAAAATTCAGTCTCCTATACTAATGTTCAGGCAAATTATTTCATATTTGCACATGAAAGAAGCCATTTCACCTTTGTTTATATGAACCATAGTGAATAAAAATCACATAGTTTAGGTGAGCAATTACCCCCATGCAAAAAAAATGTCCAATATGTGCACCATAAATATATGGAATAAATGAAGAAGAAATCCAGTGAAGAAATTCAGATAATGACCATGGGTAGAAGAGATCTCAGGTTCTTTTCAGGAATTCCATGAACCAAGACAAAAATATCCTACCTTTATCTAGTTCATGAGTCATTATGAAGGGTTCATTTTGAAGAGGAGACATTCTTAATTTGTTGCCCAGAGAAGCTGAGGATGCCCCATCCCTGGAAGTGGTCAAGGCGTGATTGGATGGGGTCCTAAGCAACCTGATGAAGTAAATCACTTATCTGCCCATGGGGGTTAGAACTAGATGATCTTTAATGTCCGTTCCAGCCCAAACCATTCTATGATTTGGTGATTCTCACCATTTGAATGTTTCCAGAAGGAACAAACCTCTACATAACTAATGGGTGTGTGATACCTGAAGCCCCTGGGAAAATCTGGTTATTTTTGAATGAGACATTTACATTTGCTGCATTATTATTTTTCTTAAATAATATCAAGTGACACCAACAACTACGGCAACTATGAGTGAGTTGTACAAAGGAGAAATTGCGCAGTGGTCATGGAGTCTCAGGATGGTGAAGAGACAATCCTAAATGAGTCCCACAGTAGGAATGTTCCACAGCAGCAACTTGGCTGATAGACTCACCATGCAATATTTTATCCTTAACTATCAGTGTGGATTAGACTAGATGAACTGGGAACATCTCTCCACACAGACCTTGGAACTGAATTGTTCAATCAGACAGCAGCCATCAAGCTTATACAAATGGTCCTCAAATCTGCACTAAACCTAACTTCTTGCTTCCTTCTTTAAGAGGGCAGTCAAAAATATCTTCTCACTGCACTTACACTCTTTTTATCTCAGTTATGTTACATATAGAGATGTGGTGAAAAATCACCATCTATTTATATGCAAGTTGAAGAAACATGCTTTGACCATGTACTCTAAAAACATCACATGCCATCTGCAATTGAAATGATGTAAATCTATTCTGTTGGAGAACAACTAAGAAGTATTTCTAGGTGCATTTCTGATGACATTTCGTTACGAGAGAATGTTAGGTCTCTGTGTCATTTATTTTAAGTTTGTCTTATTATTTCAGTGAAAAATACAGAAAATATGTGTTTGCATTCATTTATTACAACTGTGCCTGTATATTTATAACAAGTTTATGATTAAAATTTTTTTAAAAATCAAGTTAAGTATTGCATGATTTTGTCAATTAAGCATAATTCAAAATTATCAGTCTCTACTGCATAAAGAAAGAACCTATGAGATTCTGTTTTTCCTAAAATAGAGATGGGTGAAGTTATAACCTCACCATAAAATTTGGTTTTCAAGCAAATTCCGCTTTTTCAGTAGTCAGGTTTGGGATCCTTCAAGCATGCCCTAAAGGCAAACACATCCATGCTGTTTCAGGGGAGGAAGGGAGAATGCGTTCCAAAACTAACAATTCAGTAAGGAGAAAAACCTTTTTGAGCTCCCTTTCTTAAACTGAAAAAGCTTCCATTTATATGTCCATGGTATTTTAGTATAGGTTGATAGCACTTTCGTTATCCCGGTGAGGGAGTGCCTCACTACCAGCGTGGTGTTACCCAAATTGGATCCTGCTTAGTCCCTAAAATATTAGAAAATATTAAAATTACATAAATGAATTCTGCATGTATTGCAAGCTAGAAAAAATGAATAAAAGTATAAAAAATTGTGAGTAAAGGTTTTAAATAAATTTCATTTCATTCCAGTTCTTAAAAAAAAGTGTTGAAAATTTTTTTGCACTGTAGAGACTAGGAATCACTTTATTAAGCACACATTATTTCTTAAGAAGAGAGGGCTCAAGAATTTAAATTGCACACGCTACAACCAGGACTTGGAAACCATGAGTGACACTGACGTTTTGCCAGTGGAACAACTTCATTACCTGCTTTTCACACTGATTATCACAGGTCTATCTTTTTTTTGATGTGCTGTTTTCTGAAGTAGGACACCATGAGGTTGGCAAAGACTTAAAGTGACAAAGTGGCCTTCAGAAATAAAGTTATAATCTCCTCTGCACATGCAAATAAGAGGTGGTAATCCAGGCTTCTGCTGAAAGCTGATCATACAAAAATAACAAGAGCTAGAGCCCTGGATGTCCGCGCAAGTGTCGAATAGCAGACAGAGGCAGGTACGCCAGATCTCCTCTAGCCAGGATCATATCACTGGCTTTACCCAGAGTGGTTCTGAGCCAGCTGCTTTGCTGTAACTTCTGCCAAACCCTGTGGAAGAAAAAGGAAAAAACCCTAAAGCATTGATTTGGAAGAATTTGAGACATGAGGTTGGAAGGTTTATCTGTACAAGGGCAAAGCACACTGTAGCTTAATCTTCTTTCTGAGTACAGTCCTGGTTTCCTCTGCTTTTGAAGAACAAGGAAAACATGATGAAGATTTTTAGGACCTTTAAAGAGTTATATTTTGAAAAGAGCAAATGTTCAGCATTATAATTTGAGGTTTTCATGTGGTAAGTCAGTGAAACCATGTCAGTTTAGTTCTGTTGACTTCTAACAGGCAAAACATTCTAGCAATACCAGGAAAAATGTCTTCAGCCTCCAAAGAAGCAAACTGTTTACGGAAATATTTCTCATCATTGATCACCAGAAAACCAAAATTTTCATGACAGATGTCAGAGTTCCAAAAATGAGGTTTCTTAACCTCTTCTAATAAAATCTCCAAAAATGTTTTTTCTGGAGGCATCTACAGAACATACTGTGGGTTTTAAGCAAAATTATGTTATTGAAACGGGGAAAAAGACAGAGACATTTAGTCAACCTGGTTAATGCACAATTAGAAAGCTAGGATGGTAAAACATAATACTTGTCACTCTGTTTCCAATTTGGGACATGAAATTTTAATTCCAAGTTGTAAAAATTTTAAAATCCCCTACATTGCCCAGAAGAAGAACTTGCAGCAAAATTTTGATATGAGGGCAATTAAAAATATTTAGAGTCAGAAAATATAATCAAATACCCTTATTCCCAGACTCACTGAGAGTATATTCAATCATTTTTGAAGAGGACTTTCCCTGGGGTGGTCTCAGAACTCAAGGCACTGTACTCTATATGTATCAAGAATAAAATTCTCTGAGAGTTTCTTCTCAAGTATAGAAACTACAAGAAGAGAAATTTGTGTGCAGAAAAAACTTAGAAGCCCCTAGGCTACTAACACAAAATCTGTTCTCATTATTGAGCACATCTTGGTTTCCAGGTAGGATTCAAAAGACATCTCCTTACAGATGAAGGCCTCCATCTATTTTGACAGGGATTTATTAAAACCTGTTTGATATACTTCTGTCTTACAGTAAATAAATATACTTTTTTAATGAAAAAGGAAAAAAAAAATTCTCATGGAAAATTATATACCAAATCTAGTTATTAAATTCTATCCTTTTCAAGTTGTTAATAAGATTGACAAGGAGGTCAGCAATGTACCGAGTGTTGCTACAAAGATTACAGAAAGTGCACTGAAAGTGCTACAGCTGTCAGTGCCTTGATGGCTTCAGACCACATTATGATGTCTAAGAGGTTCTGTTAGTACTGAGCTTAGTATTTCACCCACTGACTTTTTCTCAGATAAGTGTGGCTTGGATTAAGGACACAGTTCTGACGTAAAGTTCTTCCAGGATCTCAGACAGAATGCTTGTTTAAAAATATATTTTAAAAACACATATTATTCATACCAAAAGACCTTGTTCTGCTTGTGCAGAGGCAGAGTGCTCAACCTAAATCCAATCAATTTTTCCTCAATGTAGCTGACAATTTTCCCCCTAATTGAGAAGCACTCCAGTCAGTCAGAGGATAGATTCATTCAGGGTTAGCCAAAAAACATGGCACCCAAGAACTGTTCTAATTGAGATTTTGTGGATGCTCTTACAGGGCCAAACATATGCCAAGTCTTGAAATAATTAAAAAAAAAAAATCGTTATGACTCCAGGTTCCTGTCTTTGCCACATTAAAAAAGGAAAGTATAAAACATTGCCGTCAGTATTTTAAGGAAAGCAGGCACATAGCACTGCTAATTATATCAAAGAGACTGTTTCAAAGTCTACCAGACAATGGTTAAAGTAAGCTGTCAGAGAAAAGAAAGACTTAGAAAAGAAAGAAACACAGAATAAATTATTTGTAGAAGTTAGAAATATGAATATAGGAACATGTACTGCAAGAGAAACCAAAATTATTACAGTATCTGCAAAGCATAATCCTCCTTGCCAGTGTGTTTTTCCCCCTGTATTATGAGAGCCTTATGCTCTGAATGGTCAGGCAGTGCTACCACCTAAGTTCAATCGACTGTAGTGATTGAATGATATTCTTGTCCCTCAACATCTGACTTTTTACTTTATGTTTAAAAGTGACACTGTTTGCTCTCTGTTATACATCTTTACTACAACTGATGTTGCTTCCTAATCAAAGTCTGCAAATGTATTCAAAGAAATATTCAAATCTCAATTTCAAAAGCAGGTATTTTTAAAATTTTATTTGTTTTATATGACCAGCACATTATACTATTTTTTCAAAGTGGGTATCATGAAGAAGATAGTAATGGTGAAGTTATAAAAAAGGAGACTCTATGTCTGAGGGTAAAGTAATTGATTCCATATTGAAATATTTAATGACAAGTTACTTAGAGGAGCATCTTGCATTTTTTATCCAACAGTTTTTCTTATACGGAGAGTAGCAATGAAATTTCAATAAAATAATTTTAAAATTTCAGTAAGTTGAGTGGATGGGTTGGGGGAAATAAATATATATATATATATATAAATGAGTAAAAATCAAACCATGGAACTTCTTAATTTCTGTTTGTTCAAAATATTTTCTTTATAGGATTTTACACTGCTTTCCTACACTGAAAAACCAGTTATTTACATCTCCTTTCTTGGAAAATAAGCTCTTAATGTTCTAATTTTGTGGTATTTTGAGCTGCCTTTTAAATTTGAATAATTTATTTTAAAAAATTTTATCTGAGAATAAAACACTGAAGAAGTTTTGTGTGGGTCCAGATCAAAGTTCCAGAATTCAATTATGATAACAAGTTCCTCAAAGCTCTGCAGAAATCCAAAATTAGTTCTTCCAAAATGACAAATAGGTGTGTGTATATAGATAGATATCTGCATATGTGTATATATATATATATATGCAGATCCGTATTTGTATATGTATGTATACATACGAAGGAATTATTTTTGTTTCAAATTAGTGGAAAAATACAAATATCACCTGTAAATATGCAGCTTAACATAACTATTTTAACCTAAAACATTGAAGTTAAAAGTTAATTTCTAAAGCTCGTGGACAATTAATTCAGACTTTTATTTTTCCTATCCTGTTCTCTTTTGCTGTACTCTGGTTTCGACAAGTTCTGGATCTATATTTATTATAGACATTTGGAAGACATTTGCTCATGTGTTCGATCAATTCTTGTCCTTAGTAAATATTTCCTGTGGTTATTTCAATATTATATTTGTTCATGTGCTTTTCAAATTGGTAAGATCAGGCCAATCAATCTTTCTCTGGAAATTTTCCTGTGTGCATAAAAAAAGTGTATTTAGGTGCCTGATTGGCTATTGATGATTAATAAAATCAATAAACTTTCCAAAACTCAGAAAAATAATTTGGAATAAATATTCTCTGTGTAATGTAAATATTAATAGTCAGTTCTTTCAATCATTTTCAAGGAATATTCCTACCCCACTGTCACTAGCAGTAGAAACTGTGGATCTCAAAATTATGTCAAAAATAACCCTTTTCTCTAAATCATCTTCCTTCTTCTCCTTACCATACCTTTTTTATAATACTTCAGCTATTCCTTGAAAATACCACAAACACTTCACCTGGAACCTCACCCCCCCTTTTCCATAATAATTTTATCTTACTGCTCAGTCAACACCGCATTGAGCATATTTTACAGCAAGGCTAAATTCCTATGTTCTAATCAAAAGCAGAATAAACATTTCTCAAAATTATTAACATGTTATTGGTATGCAACCTCACTTGGTTTTTCAGCTAATTTCACTTTGTGATTGTGAGCTGATCAGGGAGAGAATGAATAATAATTTCCAAACAAGATGGTAACTAAAGCTGAATCAGGTTCTGGGTCAGTGCCTGGTGTGTGCAGCATTAGCAGTCCTGCATGGCTGCTTCATCTTAAGTCAATCACTTTTGCATTCAATTGAAAATACTTGAAATTGACTGCTTCTTTTTAAATTATTCCACATTTCAAGATAAAATGTCATAACATTATTTTAAACTCAGAGAGCATGTGGCCACATATTATGTATAACATCAATTAGCATAATACCAGATAACATGAGGTGATATGCAAATAGGAGAAGAATGCAGTATTGGCATGGCCCAGCACAGCAAACTCTGACATCTGTTTGGCAATATTTTGCACGTGTACATTCTGCAGCTCTGTCTGTGTTTAATGAACTTGTCTGGAAATTCCGAGCACCTAACTGAGAGATTATCTGAAGTAACAGCACAGCAGCAGTCTGTTTTAATTTAGGTTGTCTGCAAGCTACTGCTATGAAAATTAACAACTCTTAAGTGTGTTAAATAATCCCTGGCCTTCGTAATAATTGAGCAGGCTGAAAGAAGTCATACAACTTGTATTATCTTGTTGTCAAACACCAGCTGACTTTTTTTCCCCTTGTACATTGATTTGGAGAATTAAGCTGCCTCAACTTAGATATGTGAGCCTGGAAGGATTTTGAGGACAGCTAGCAAAATCCTTGGGCTGCAGGTTTTAAGGTAGCAATGTCAGATGGGGTTTTATTTACAGTAACTGGCAGAGCCCTTGTTTGTATCTCCTGAGCAATTCTGAGAGGGCAATTGGGGCACAAATTAATTGTTTTTCTGCCTCTCTATAAGGCTTTGAGCCAAAGAGTAGTGACTGAGTAATGAAGACCGGTTCAGTTGTATGAGGTTGATAACAATGTTCTGCAGCCCTAAAATATATGTTCTGTATGTTTTCCCATAAATTATGCCTAGCAATGCTTTCTCCAATCAATTAGCTGCCCTTCACTTACTTATAAAAACAGCCGTTGTATGTTCTGGAGTCGGAGAAGAAGTGCAATTCTGGCAGCAACACGTTTGCTTATCACTTACTTGGCAATGTTAGCACCTGACACCGGGGCAATCTCACCCTCAGAACAGATGGGAGCTGAGAAGAAGAGAAAGTGTCTCCTGGCACTGGAGGTATCACAGAACCTTATTAACATCAGGGATACTGCGGCAACAATGCCAAGAAACCCTGGCAGAGGCCAGCATTTTGTGGTGTCAGGCAGAGATACACATGAGCATAATACATGGTTCTAAAAGTGTTTTTTCTGGACAAAAATGGTGAAGCTATGAACCTCTGCATGGAATGATGTGGATGGTGCTCTACTGTTGCCCAGCTCCTCCAAGCTCAAAGAAGTATAAATTCCTCAGGCATATATTATCTCATTTTTCTGGAACAGCTTCAGATTGATGGCCAGTCTTGTTTTGTGGTGACTTTAAAGAGTCAGGAGGTTATATTGATTTTGGGAGAACTAGAGCTGAGGTAACTATATTTCCCATTTCTTTGGCACTGAGAATAACTATTAGCTTGCTTTTTCAGATGTTTGATTTTTAATTCTTTGGTAAGGTATCTAGAGACTGGAACAGCCATTAATTATAACTTTTTTGTTTCATGGAACAGAAAATATCCAATAAATGTGTACATTGTCATGGGATAAGGAGTGGTTGAAGAGCTCAGTTCCTAAAATATTAATATAGATGTGGATGGATAGGTCACCGCAGGCAGGTGGAAGAAATCCATCATTGTCCAGACAGTTTCCTGGATTGCTTCTGTAGCTATCATCAGGCAGAAACCATTACAAATTAATGGTACTGATGACTAAGCTCTTGCTTTGGGGTCTGACCATGAGCAGAGAGATCTTGGAAACGTCTAACTCTTTCCTTCAACTTCAGTGCAATAACATTTCATATCAGAAATATTTTGGTTTTATGCTCAGCAGGGAATTTAGATGAAAATTTTGCACTTTAAAGTACTTTACCTTATATTACCTCTGCACAAATGTGACTGAAAACAGCAGTCCACACATTTTGAAATATTTTATTCTGAATAATAATAAAACAAAGGGCACAGATCTCTATTTTTAATTCACCATAAATTATCCTTAGGCAAGTAGTCACACTATATTCCTATAAATACAACAAATCTTTTAGAGGACTAATTGAAAATATGCAAGTTGTAGAAATGTACCCACCAATGAGCAAAATTTAGTGAATTTACTTGAAAGACTGAAAAAACTAAATATATTTTTAATAAAGAATACATATATAATGGTTTCAGTGTGAGGATTTTTTTCATGCAAATATAAACACTGACATGTTTATGGAGAAATTCATCTATCTAGTTCATCAGATTAGGTTGGCCAGTCCCAAGGGAAAAGAAGTATATGTCATATGAGTTCGAAAAAATCTAGCATGTTCCAAGGGAATATAGTCAACATTTTTCTTCTTTTTCTTGACATGAGACTTTAAAAGTAAATGTTCTTTTTCACATAATACAACCATTTCTCCTACCAACAATTTCAGCAAACAGAAAACATTGACATGAACACTATTTTTATTCTTTCTGATTAAATCTTTTTCGGTAGCTATGTGCTGTATGGAGTAAAATACACTCTTCAACATTTGAAGACTTGAGCTGAACAAGCTTCATTTTATCTGTCTGGTTTTGATTTTGTTCATGGATTTATCGTTTGTGAAAAGTTCTCCCCATTCTGATTACATAGCCTGAGTTGAATGAATGTTCATAAGTCATTACAGAGGGATTGCATTTTTCAAGGCAAGACTTGAAAAAAAAAAATTGGTTATTCTCTCTACAAATGAAGGAATGGCAAAATAATTTTTTGGTATATCCATATAGTTGTAGACAAGGAAGAAATCAAGTGAACCAAAGACTGAAGTACAAGCTTTTTCCTAATTGCTGTTGAGACCACTGTGTTTGATGTAATATGTAGAGCAGAACCTTGCAAAGCTTTATGCCTTGAATGTCTGAAGCAGTGTGACCTTCTGGTGGGAGATAAGAATTCCTCATCTAAGTGTCCTGCAACTTGCTGGGGCAGAATCTCTTGTCTGGTTCACTTATTGATTAGCAAAGACCAAATCCAGGAAGAATCTCCATCCAAAGACAGCACATTTTTCTTTGTGAAGGAGAGCAGTGAATTCATCTTATGTCACACATGTGAGTTTAAGACTACTTCACACACAGTCCAGGTATTATGTTTCTTGAAGAGGTATTAAAGACTTAATATCCTTGATTCTATGAGATCATGCTCAAAAATAAATAAAAGTTCTTAGACTATAAGAAAGTATCTACATGAAGACACATTTGATCTGGTACACATTTTTATGGTATTTAGCACCTAAGCAAAATATTGCTTTCATGTTTATAAATCTGTCCTTAAATTAAATCCAACCTCCATGCTCATTAATTCTATTCAGCCAGTTTTGCAGTAATAAGAGGAATGTTAGCCATTTAGGATGGTTAAGGAAAATTGTCTTCATTAAGACAAATAAGAATAAAGCTGATATTAGGGAAAGCATTCTAATTATGACAACCAATGAAAGTTGTGAACAGCTACCCAAGGGGGCTATGGAATCTCCTTCACCAGACATATATATGTACATAAATGAAAATGAAGGTTCGAAGTATCTGAAGGTAGGAACTGTTGTAATGAACCTCTTTTCAAATGTCTCTTTTTGGCTTTATTTTTGACTGCCTTCCAGATATTCCTAGTCTACAGTTTTCCTGTTCTGTGGAGAATAGACATTCTGATCTTCACTTGTGGGTAGGCACTTCCTATAATTACTCTGCATCTCCCAGACTACCAGTGTTACACACACAGAACTGAAAGTTATGTCATATGACTATAAAAAGAAATATTTATTCATATCCAGGTTCTTCAATTGTATGAATGAGTTTAAAGAAGGTTTATATTTGGAGCAAATACAAATTGAAGTCATTCATGATTTTAACTTTTACTCATAGAATAACTATTATAAAATACCTCTAAAACCTTGACTTTAAGCTACACATTCCAAACCTTAATTCATATACATTGTAGAATAAATTCTGTACTTCTTTATGCCAGCTCATGGAAAAATTGCTTTGGTGAAATTAATACTGATGGACAGTCATTTAATTCAGGAGATAACAAACATATATGCTCCTCCATTTCAACCTAAATACATATAAACACTCTTATATTCATAAAAGTAGCTTTTTGGATTTTAAGAGCTTTAGTATAAAATATGTGATCTCCCAAAAATGTGAGAAAAAATTAAAATATGTAAAAGTGTATTGGGTTTACATGGGGAGGTTTTGGCAGTGGTGGGGCTAGAGGGGTGGCTCCTATGAAAAGCTGCCAGGAGCTTCCTCTCTGTCCAGCAGAGATAATACGAGGAGGCTCCAAGATGGATATGTCCCTAGCCAAGGCTGGGGCAATCAGAAATGGTTGTAATGCCTCTGCGATAACATATTTAATGAGAAAAAACCAAACCAAAATGTTGTTTCACAGATGCAATTGCATCCAGAGAAGACAGGTGAGAATATGAGAGGGAACAGCTCTGCAGACACCAAGGTCAGTGGAGAAGGAGGGGGAGGAGGCACTCCAGGTGCTGGAGCTGAGATTCCCCTGCAAGCCGTGGTGCAGACCACGGTGAGTGAGGCTGTTCCGCTGCAGACCGTGGAGGACCACAGGGATGTAGAGATCCACCCGCAGCACGTGGAGAGACGATACCCACACCAGAGCAGGTGGGTGCCCGAGAGAGGGCTGTGAACGCATGGGAAATCCATGAGTAGCAGGCTCCTGTCAGGGACCTGCAGAGCTGTGGAGAGAGGGGCCCACTCTGGGGCAGGTTTCCTTGTAGGACTTGTGACGGTGTGGGGGATCCATGCTGGAGCACACTGTCCTTGAAGGACTGCACCCCATGAAAGAGTGACCCATGTTGCATCCGTTCATGGGTAACTGCTGTGCATGGGATGGGCTCACACTGGAGAACTTCGTGGAGGACTGCCTCCCGTGGGAGGTAACCCACGCTGGAGAAGGGAAAAAACTCTGCTCCCTGAGCAGCGTCGGGAACAACTGTGTTGAAGTGACAGTAAGCCCCATGCCTCGTCTCTCTGCACTTCTAGGAGGGAATGAGGTAGAGAAGGGAAGGAGGGAGGGGTAGGGGGGAAGTGTTTTTAAGATTGATTTTGCTTTTCATTATCCTGCTCTTAATTTGTTAGTAATAAACGCAATTAATATCCTCAATCCAATCCATTTTGCCCTTGATGGTATTTGATGACTGATCTCCTCCAGACCTTATACCAACTTATGAGCCTTGGTTATATTTCCTCTCTCCTGTGAAGGGAGTGATAGAGTAGATTTGGTGGGTGCCTGGCATCCAGCCAGGGTCAACCCATTACAGAAAGCAAAACCACAAGATAGACAGTGATTACACAATTTTTTAAGTTCTGATTTGCATAAGATAATATCCTTCAGCCTTGGTGACTGGAATAGTTTTGTTATTTGAATATTAAAGGATTAGTATTGGTTGCATTCTAACCCTTGATAATGTCCTTTAAATTGCATGTTTTGTTTAGAAGAAATTATAAAGAACAATCTTCCAGCAATAGTAGGACTAGGCATGAGTCATTAGCTATATTACAATATAAAAGTCTAGATCTATTCTCCAGGAAAATGTACTTGAACATTAATCTGGTTGAGCAACCTAACCAATGAAGCATTTTTGTTTTTCTAATGATACTGGGATAAATTCAAATAAAAGAGGAACAGATTTTATTCTTCTTTTTTTTTTCTATTGCTATATTAAGCAAATGAATTCAAAGAAAATCTGTTTGCAATCACTGACATTTCAGAAATACACTTTTCCTATTAGTAAAGTAACCTGCTGTTTCCAACAGCTATCAGAAGGGGAAGTGTCACAGTTACATAGGTTTCAGGATTGTCATTTATTACCTCAAGAGTATGGTCTAGTGCAATTTCATGTCAGGGACAATGTAACTGATATGTTAGCAAAGCCCTAATGTTCAGAGTTTCATCTGGAATCTTTTTACAGTGATCTATCCTTACATTTTGAGATATTTGGTCTTACTTTGGTGCTGTGCAGGGGTACAAGCTGGACGAGATGATCCTTGTTGGTCCCTTCCAACTCACTTTATTCTGGGATTCTGGGATTTTGGGATTTCATGATTAGTCCCGTTTAAAGCTCACAATGGTAAAATGTTATCACTTTATAGTGAATTAGTGTACCATAAACACAAAGAAAGACATTACAGAAAGACTTGATTGAGTGATTTGTGACAAAACATTTCTTATTATATGCCTTCAAAAATTTTTTCTTTTATTTTGGTCACTATCTCTTCCAGCTTTTCAATGGAAAAAAGGAACAATTTTTCCCTACATTTTCAATTATCTCATAAAAATTAATTGGGGTTGTTCTTTTGTTGTATTTGGGGTTTTTTATTATCTGACATATATCTTTTGAGAAGACTCATCTGATTTTATTCTATGATGAACATTTTTTACCTCATACATATTTTTCACAGTACATTAATTCCATCTCATTTTTTTCTCTGAAAATCCTCCTAGACAATTTGGAAAAAAAAAAAAATTGGTGTTTTTTTTTCTTTAGTGGTGTCAAAGTAATTAGAATTTAAAACCTGCTCTAATCATTGTATTGAAGCACAAGAGCTCTGACACACTATTCTTTGCAGATATGTCTGAGAAATGCTTATGTTCACTGCTTGCCTCACTAAAGACAAGAAAAGAACTCTGGGAACATTAGAGAGAAAAAGCTTGTGATGAAGAGGCAATGGAAAAAAGGCAAATGTTGATTCAAACCAATCATTGTGAAATAGTGTGTCACTTTATTTTGAATCAATTTAACTCAATTACTTAATGAGGCGTAGTGGAGGAAGTCAGTCACGCGAGAGATTCAATTGTTTAAAAACACTGGAAAGAGTAAAGGGGAAATACAGTATATTAGGATTTTTAAAGAAGGAAAAAATTAGAGGCAAGAGAGAATACTGGAAAATCACCTTTTATGGGAGGAAGTGGGCAAGAGAGAGTTCAACATTTTCTCATATCTTATTGGTTTTGTGTCTTTCAGTTTTGTCTACAGGAACCATTTACTTTTACAATGAAAGAGTGATTTAGTTTCAGTTTTTCTTACCTTTCTTTGGCTAGTGTCCTGCATGTGAGGGTAACTCAGTTTACCAGAAAGGCTAAGTAAAGACTCACTCAGCTATGACAGCTAATGGCTCATATAGGCATACACTAGAAGTCCAGAAATGATGGAGAACAGAACAAGCAACAGCAGAAATATATTGCAGGAGGGGAAAGAAAAAAAACACTTCAATTATTTTCCAAAGAAAAGAAACAAATATATCCCCTGATATTCTCCTAGCTGCATGCCAAAAAACATATTTGAAATGTTAAACTATTGTTACAATTTGGGAAGCATGAAAATTGCAAAAGCTGCAAGCTTAAAATGCTACAGATAACAGTGAATCACAATTTAGTGGATTTTCACTCTTTCTACTAATAACTGACAAAGGATGCTTTGATCAAGCAGATTCTGTTGACAGAGACTTTCCACAGCAGACAGAAGCTCTTATCTTCAAGCTATGAAACACAAAAAACGTTCATAAAGATCACTTTGAATGCCATTTTCTCTGTATTATGTAAGTTTAGGGATTACTGAGCACAAAAAGGTGTGTGATGAAAGATACAAGACTTGGAAGATATTCTAGAGCACAGTAATTCACTGCATTTATTACCATTAAATTCCACATTCTGTTGGTAAACATTGTTCCCTATTCAGCAGATGTGTCAGTGGTTCTAGCAATTTTCATAAGCAAAAATTCTGCTCCAACAAATGGATTAACCTTAAAACAACACAGGCTTTCAACATTAGATACAATAATTCTTTCCCCTCTTAAACCAAAGCTCTTCTTCTGGAATATTGCAAGATATTTACCATGAATTTCATTAATTTACTAAATAGAGAGTGAGGGTCTGTTGCTGGGTAGAAGTACTTTCAGAACACTGTGCCTTGCTTACATTTTCAGAACATCTTGGTAAACCAATTAAACCAGCTTTTATTTTAGACATTTGTTATTGCTTTCAGTGCTTTTTCCAACACCATAACATTCTTTAACTATCCTTTCAATATTGAGTATCCCATTATAATTTTACAGTTGGCCTTCCAAAAACATTAAAAAATTTGACAGGATTATGAATCACAGATTATATGCCTCTCTGTATACTAATCTATCAAAAAGATTGAGATGGGATCTCCTATCTAAAGAGCTGGTGTTGATTCAAATTCAGTGACAAATTAAACTGGGAGGGTCTATGATTACCCTACACACACATCCATACTGCTCCTAAAGCTGAGGTTTAATTACTCCTAAATCATTGCAGTTTTCAGAACAATGTATTAATGCTAAATCAGTAATGCTGTATGAATCTACAGCATATTGTATGGATATATCATTCAGAATCAGTACTAGCCCAGAGAACACTTCACTGTCTTATACTCACTGAAAACTAGAGTATCTCATATCTTATCCTTAGGAATTAGATATCTAAATCAGGATTGCTTCACACGTATTACCAGTCATAACAAACTGGAATTTGTCACTCAACACCTTATGAAATACAGTATAGATACTACAGCTTTCCTAAAATAATGAAGCTCCTTATGAAAACGCATCCATTTTATTTTCTTTGACCTCAGTCTGCAGTTGATGGCTACAGTGTTTTTTCCTCTGTCACAGAGATCATTTAATTTCATCTCTTCATAGAACTAAACTATCAAAATGATACTGATAAGAAAGACAATATCCAGCTTTTTTTTTTTTTCTGGGGGTGAGGGTGTTGTGTCTTTCTTGATTTTGGTATCGTCATCATTTCAGTTTTATCAATATTGTTATTTCAATTACCATTCTTAAAATTATCAGCTGCTTTAAAGTTTTATTTGATTTTTCTTCGAAGTAATGCCAATAACGTAACTGACAATTGCTTTGAGTATTAATTTCTCTACCGATGCACAGACAATCATTGCCACCTTGAGACTCAGCTATCATCAGTCACAATAGCATATCAAATCAGACAATCTACATAATGGGAAAATATAAAAAAACTGGGGTCAGAAAAGAGCTCTTTATACTTGAAAGTTACAAGGAATATTCTATTAGTGTTCTTTGCAGACTTCAGCTGGGTATGTTCACAGCACAGGTCAAATAAATGTTGTGCTATCCTCCTTTGTTTAAATCATCTGGAAAACAATTTTAAGTCCTGGAGTGTTTTTCTCTGTGTGTTTCTACTAGGTTGTTTGGGGTTATTTACTTGTGGATTAATGTAAATGACCAGTAAATACAGCTACTGGAATAGGAGTAATTCTTGATGTGAAATAAAAATTACTTTTTTCTCTATCAAGACAGGTTGTAGGAGATAAAGATAGAACAGCATATTAAAAACTAGTGAAATTCCCTTTTAACTCTCTAGGTCTGATTCAAATTCAGCTGAATTTAAGGAAAATTCCCATAAAATATAATAGGCTTTCTCAGAGGCTCTATTTTGTCATATGTTGCAATTTTATATTAATCAATCATAGTTTAACTTTTAAATCAAAGTATAATTTCTGACACTGGCCATGCATATGTGGCAGTATAATGTGTTCCTCAGAAGGAACAGTATTTGTCCTTTCTTCAATGTTTTTGAAAATCTAGAGGGTGTCTTTTCAAGTAATGCTGAGAAGAATACTAAGCCTCAAAAAACTAAAACCAATGAACACTGGGGGAAAGAGGGAGGATACCCAGAAAAAAAAAAAATTACCTTTAATGGATTTCTAGGAAGACATAACCAGATCCTTCCTGCCTGCTGTTTCTGAAACTATCTACAAGATAAGGTCTCCAGTTTGAGAATCAAGTCACTTCAACTGCAGATGTGTGAAGTTAGTGCAGTCAACAGAAGCTAACCTCTGCATTCACATTCCTAAAATGACCCTACCTTTTCAGTAGCTTCAGAACTGATTACCATACCCTTTGAAAGCATAAGACCTTCACTACTTTTTTCGTGTAAACCCATTTCTCCTTTTAGCTATAGCCCTTTTATCTTCTTACATTCCTTAAAGTAGGTTGTAAAAATACTTCAATGTATAACAGATGTGCACATGTACATGGCATTAAATTCATTGCGGATACAGTACATGCTCTCAAAAATGTTATTTTGTTTTTCTGTTTTCATGTGAAGAACACCTGCATCTTTTTATCAAGGAATGTGGTGGTTAAGCAGGAAAGATAGCTTGCTATGCATGTGTCTTACTTTCTTTCTGCTTGTATTTTAATAGCAGAATTACTTTTGGATACCTGTTTAATGTTCATATATATATATATCTATATATATAAGTAATTTATAGATGTATCAAATATATTTATCAATTATTTCTGAACCAAGAAGTACACATATGGAACTTCTGCCATATATTTGCTTTTTGGATATGTCCAATTTCAACACTACAGCATCTCGCAAATGAATTTTCATGACTGAAAAATCTGCCCTACCACTTTCAAACACGCCAGGTGTTCATGGAAGGGAGGACTACAGTGCAGTGCATTTTACAGGCATTAGTAAACAATTCAGTAAGTATCCCTACGGCCAGATCTGACTGCCTATCTATAATCCCATTGGCACTGATGGGGATTTTTTCAGGACTTCCATGAACCTCCTATTGGAAAGAAATAAAATAAATCTCGTAAAGATAACAAGATTCCCTACACATATTCCTAAAGATATCTGAGTAGCTAAGCTTAAGGAACAATTAAACTGTCATTAATGGACATTTATTTCAATGGTGGCCATTTAACAAAACTTATAAATCAAGGAGTGTTAACTAGATGGATTACAGAAATGGAAATTATATGGAAGATTTTCTTAACTTATATGCCTATATAACTATCAGAAACATGTCAGCCAAAAATCCTTACTCAGAAATATTTATTTATTTCGTAAGCAAGACTAGAGTAAAACCTTCACTCTCTGTGTTGTCTGCACACCAGCTGGAGGATTGGTTAGAATGTGCCAAATCCAGAGCAGAGGTTACTATCTCACTGAAGGTTTTTATGGTACATTTGGTAGCCCAAAGTGTACACAGAAGACAAACACAACATAAGTTACAAACAGTGAAGATTACTGAAGACTCACAAGACTTGTACAGATTTTAGTGACAGAGAAAGATGGAAAGTGAGTGTTTCTAGTGGATTCAGTTGTTCTGTTTTCAATGACTTTTCATCTTACATTACTACCTGCAATTCCAGTACCTTTAATAGTATAATAAAATGTCATCTAGAAACTTGGTATTTTACTGTTTGTTTCTACATCATGGCTTCACTAATTAGACACTGGCATTTTCCATTAAAATATCAGTAAAACATAAAAAAGGTCAAAATAGGAAAAAAGTATCCCACTTGTATTCCAAACTCCAGGGAGAGAAGGAGATGGTTTTGACTGATTCACACCCAGATTGTGCCTAGAACTCTTGATTTTGACGAATATGTTCTAGAAGATTTAGAAAATAAAACAGGAGACTAATTGGTAAAATTTCCATTCCTTTCCAGTGGAAAATGCAACCGCACCTATGTAAATCACTGAAGGGTGGAAGACAGCTTCTTTCCCAAGGCTCCCGAGACATGACTGTTAGCATGGGGCTGTGATCACGGTAACAAGGCTGCACCCTGAAATGACCTGGAAATAGGTGGTACAACCTTATACAGCCATGACACATCAGGAGCAGCATTTTCAGGTGTTTAGCCACCTTGGAGTGCTGCGCTGCCAGCAGGTGAGTTTGAAATCAGGTCTTTCAGCAAAGACTGAATCCTCTGATGCCACCATTTCCCCATTGAAAAAATAGTGCTAGGGATATGAATACCTTTTGCACAGTATTATACAATAATAGAATGCTCTGTGTTAGAAGAGACCTTAAAGATCAACTTGTTCCAAACTCCCTGCCGTGGGCAGGGACCCCTTTCATTAGACCAAGTTGATCAGAGCTCCATCCAGCCTGGCCTTGACACACTTCCAGGGATGGGGCAGTCACAACTTCTCTGGGCAACCTCTTCCAATGCCTCACCACTCTCACAGTAAAGAATTTTTTCTCATACTCAATATAAAGCTACTGTCTTTCACTTAGATAGAAGGTTAAAAAGAGGTACATGCTTCCAACATACAAAATGACTTCTAGTTTTGACAGCACTGTTTTAAACTAGCCCCAAACATGAAAGTCATAACCTAGACTCTGCAGTAGCTAGCACTGCACAGCTACTAGCACTGCATACAGGGCAAATAAAATCTGAGTGGAATGAGTTAAATTGCTCTTCAGGTACCTCACAGGATTATCTGGGACAGTTTGACCTGTGCTGCTCTACTAAATGCATAGCAACCCTAATAGGTTTGATACAGGAGTCGCTTGAAAAAATTCAAAGGTGTGTGATACAGAAGGTTAAATTTGACGATCACAGCAAGCCTAGCTGGCCTCAGAGTCAGTGAATAAAATTGTTTTAACTAGCTGGTTACAAAGCCAGCTTAATCCTTGGGTTTTATGACTGTGTTGGTGCAAAACAATCAGAGCCTGTTGAAGAATTTGACCCTTAAATTTTGTTGTTCTTGTAGTCGCATAAGGTTGATAACAGTTTCACGTGCATCAGTCAGTTATGCCCGAAACTATCATTGACATCAACAGGAGTTTTATGTGAGAACAATTCTATCTTGCCCATGTTATTGATGACACAGCTGTTCTGATCATTACAGTGATTTTTTGCCTTCCAATAATTTTAATGGAACAGCATGAGGGAGCACACAAGGAAGCTAAACTCTAACTTAAACTTTGTACTAGTTTTGTCTGGAGTAATTTTATTCTTAATAGCTGGTGTGAGAACATCATGTTTTGACTTTGTGAGCAAAGTGTTGATAACACAGGAATGTTTTCCTTATTGCTGAGCAGGGCTTGCACAGAGTCAAGGCCTTTTCTGCTCCTCAGCCCACCAGGGAGCAGGCTGGGGGTGCACAAGGGGCTGGGATGGGACACAGCCGGGACAGATGTCACCAAACGACCCAAGGGACATTCTACACCATATGGCATCACATTCAGCATATAGAGCTGGAGGAAGAAGGAGAAAAGGACGGAGATTTGGGCTGATGGTGTTTGTCTTCCCAAGACATAGTTATGGCATGACAGAGCCTGGTTTTCCCAGGGATGACTTGACACTTGCCTAACCATGGGAGGTGGTGAATGAATTCCTTGTTTTTTGTTTCCTTTCATGGTTTTTGCTTTTCTTATTAAGCTATATTTATCTTAACTCGTGAGTTTTCTCACTTTTATCCTTCTTATTCTCTCTTCCATCCCACCATGAAAACTAAGTAAGCAGCTGGATGGAGACTACAACCAAGACAGGGTTAAACTACAAAAGAATTGCCAAACGAAAGGAAAAGCAACATCTTTTTTCTTATCAGAATTTAGTCCCTAGTTAGAACTGACAAGGTTTGTAGAAAAGATATAGCCAAAAAGAGTTAAATTTTAAAAAATTATTAACAAGCCATTGATTTCTGTTCTGAATATGAACATCAAGTCTGCATTCTCCATTCCATAAACTACATGAATGCCCTTGGTTCATAACTGTTTCCCCAGATATTTGTATTAGCTAAATTAGAAAAAAAAAAAAAAGAAGAAAAAAAATCAAACCAAACCAAACCAAAAATATCATGCATAATTTTTAGTCAGCTGACTTTACATCTTTCTGAAAAGTTTTTGGTTGCAAGAAAGAATAACAACATCATTGTAGACCATATGTCTGGTGCAAATAAACTATGTGTTGACGCTGCCTTTCATTAGTATGTGCTTTAGAAAAAAAGTAGAATTAGAGAGATTGTTGTATTAATTAGATAATTTGTATAACACTTTGAAGATGAAAATTACAATATATGTGCAGAGTATTATTATTTTTTATTTCATTATCTGCTATGGCCATTTGTTCAATTAGCCAACTACAAAAGAATAATCAGGGACTTCATGAGACGTAATCACCTATTTCACGACAATTTACTTTTTTTTCCTCATGTGATTTGACTAAAATTAACACTGGGATATCTAATTAATGACAATCCCCATAAGAAAATGTCTAAACAATTTTAGAAAAGAAGTAGAGCAGTTTGAGGTTGAAAATAGATTCAGAACAGGGCACAAATCTTAAGTTTTGCCTGTTTGTGTTTGTAAAGCCTGCTCCTACCTGGACCTTTTTTTATAAGAAACCTCCTGTCTTCACATTTGCTACATGCAAAATACAAAAATTCCTTGACCTGTACCACCTTAGTTAGACAGAAAGAAAGAAATACATTGCCACAACAGTTTTCCTCCACAAAGCATGAACATCAAGGTGAAATCTCGGGTCCTTTACAAGTAAAGGAAATTTTACCCTGGTCTTACATATGTGTTAATATGTAATCCAGATGTCCATATTGAGCTGTCATATCTAATGGTTTCCTTTGATACTAGTGGTCCCAAAGTGATATTAATTTAGCTGAAAAATGGAGAAAATCAGGAAGTTATCACTGGTCATCTGCTTTCTCTTCAACTGTGTCTTGTAAAGATACACCCAAAGACCCCTCTTCCTTGCTGTGTATCTGCACCTGGGGAGGAAGTATGTACTGAGGTGACTGAATATTTCAATGATATGCAAATCTAGATCACTAGATCTGTTCTTGGCATTGAAAATAATATTTAGGTAGTAAAGGAATAGATGAAAAACAGATGACAAATTGCATGTAATGCACAAACAATTCAAACAAGAAAATTACTTGGAGAATAATTACAATTGCTATAAATGGCTTTCCTTTTTTTCCCTCAAACTCTTCATCACATAGCAACAAAGCTTAAAAATAACAAGAAATATCTTCTCTCCATTCTTCTGAAATATTACTCCATTCTGCAAAATGTTACAAATGACAAGTGAACAAGATAGTTTTTATTTACTCTATGTTTTCAAAGTATTCCAAAAAGCCTTTTTTCTGTAGCTGCAAATTACTACAAAGTTGCTATACATTCAAGCTCTGTGTGCTTTATTATCCTGCATAGAATGAAACCTTCATACAAAAAGATTGTGTGCCATGATTTGTTGATAAACAAAATATGCTGTGGACAAAAAGATGCAGTAGAGTAAGAATTCATCTTAATTTTATGTTTCTTATCAGCCAGTAAATAAAAACATAATAGTATTTCTGATTTAAAATCTTAGGAGAAGTTAAAACTTATTTAAGGAACACCTTTCACATACTGGGGAATACTTTTACAACATCATTTCAACCTTTTTTCCTGGCAAAAAAGAGAACTAACAATTAATTGTTGACAGCAGTCAAGTGTACAGAGCATTTTTCTCTCTTTGTCCATTTTACTTTTTTTCTACAGTCTGTTTTCATAACATGATAATTACACTGACTTGTCACTGGTAAAATACTATGATTTCATCACAAGAAGAGAAATCCAACAGAGATGAACTCTGAAGAAAAATGTAGAGAAAAGTACAGGTCATCCGTCTCTAATATTCGCAATAATGATAGCAGTTTAAAAAATACACAGTTTTCAGCTTCATGTGTAAGGGGCTTTTTATCAGTCAGTACATACAGATCTATTTGTTATAAACCATTTTTTTAGCTGGTTACTAAATATCTCTGTCCTCCTAAGTAGACCCAGAAATACAGTTTGGTTTTACTTTTTTTCCTTGCTTTGCCAGTCTAAACAACCTTCCTGTTGTATGAGCCAGAAAAGAGGTCAGACTCTGAAATTCTGGCAGTGCCCTGTGTCCTGCAGGTGGAAATACCACACAGTGAAATGGAAAAACAGAGAATGTGAAAGGTTCAAAATTTTAGCTGAAAAATATAATAGCCTGAAATAATGTAGTACATGTCACAATGGACTGCCTTTCTGTCTGACTGAAGAAGCCTTAAATATATTCATCTTAAATGTGTTGAGGGTGAGGAAGATAAAATAATGACTAAATACTAAAAAAAAATTAAATAAATGAAGCCAAAAGCTAACAGAACTAGAAATATATTCTGAAAGCTGGGAAAGGAAGAAAAGCAATAAAAAGGAAAAAAAAAAAACCTCTAAATCACTGCCAAAAGGCTTTAGGATAAATCTCGCCTGAAAATTGGAGGTGCAAACTAAAGCTTACCAAGAAAAGAAAAAGAAACCTTAGCTTCATAGTATAGCACTTTTGTTGTTTCCTGAGCGTGAGGTTTACTGTCTACATTGTCTATCCAAGAACTGACAAGCTCTTCAGCTTCTCTTGAGCTCCAGTTCATACATGTTTTTTTCCTTCTTGTCACAAATGAACAATTTAACGTAGCTTAAATAATCACCATCAAAGCTAGAAGCAAAAATGGTTTTAGTATCATTAAATTTCTAGAATAAATAATTTATGGAAATGCACTGTAACAAAGTTTGATGGCATGGCTCACTCCATTACTTGCTACATGGATGAAACTTACAAAGAAAAATCAGATTAGAATCAATTTAAAATTATTTACACAGACTATTTACACAGACACTGAAGATGCTAAAGGATAAGGGAGACCCTTCCATTGACTTTTGAAGTTTAGAGTGAATCTCCTTGCTTTTTAGATTCCTCATGGACCTCTGGTGTGTCCAGGTCCAATCTTAGTCTCTGCCTTGGTCAACAATTTATATCTAAAGGAATTAACTACATGGATTTAATTACTTTTGATTTAATCTGCTGTCAGCAACTGTCGTCATTAAGGGTCTCTCTGCCTAGGGTGAGGATGGATCTTAGTCTCAGGTAAGGAATCTCAAACCTTGAAAGGCATCCAAGGTCGAGGGGAGAGCATCTGGCATGCAGTGTGGTTGCAATTTAGAGAGAACTCAAATTGGACTCATCTAAAGATCTAGCAAAAGTGGAAAGGTGCATCTGCCACGAGGAGGAACCTTGTGAGCCATCCCATCTCATCAGGGGAGCACTGCCATGCAGGCACATTCTCTAGCTGGGAGATCCTAAAACAGGCTCACTTAAGCTGTCATATTTATGGGATAAATGGGATGACCCATAGTCAGGTTGCATAGAGTGGGACAGGTATGCATGAGACGCCTTGTGCTGACAATTTTCTTCGTTCGTCGGCAACCAAATCAAGGAAAAACCACCCATCATTCATATGTTAATCGTATGATCTGTGTCCAAGCTCATATGCGTTGATGCTCATTGGGTCACCCTGCTCCACTGTGAGTTTTCTGGAGGAGTTCTTGGCCCAGCGATGACTCAGGCCTTTGCCTCCTTTGGAGACTGTACCAAGTCCTGCTGCTTTGGTTAAGGGGATTGAGTGCATCCATCAAACTCTCTAAAGTCCTCAGTAATTTGAGGCAGAATACCAGATCTGTGGGTCACCGTCATGTATTATTTTTGTCTTTAGGGGCACATGGTGGTGGTGTAAAATACACGGCAATCACATAGGGCATTTGAAAATAATGTTGCTGTCTATTGCCCTTCAATTGTCACCAAATTCACAAATTCAAGTTCCCCACTTACAAACTCACCCATATCACAGAATTTTCATGCTATGGTTTGGGGATTTTTTTCTTTTTTCCTTTATAAAACTGTGAATGGATGGGTACTCATATTTGATTCTTATAGGCCAGAGCACCTGTCTTATAAAAAATATTGCAGATGCATTTATTTATTTTAAATTCAGAAGCAGAGCAGACAGGAAAATACACTAATATTTTTTACTTCCATTGAGGAAAGCAGATACCACCAGGGCTAAAATAGAAAAGGACAATAGGAAAGACCACTAGAATATCAGCAACCTAGGATGATTTTCAGGTAATCGCCTGGAAAATATGTGGTTTTCATAAATTATTGACAAGAATCAAATGCTTGGCTCTCTTTCTGTTACAGGTCCCCAAGCAGATGAGATCAAGCACTCAGAAAGCCCCATGAGTTCAAAATACAGAGTCAATTTCCCTAATTTCAAATAATTCTAATAGAATTTGTTTCCACTTTAAGTGTGACCCTATTTGTTTCACTGTTTCACTGATTCAAGGTTTCATAAGCAGTCAAATTGCTAGTGGTGGTTCTCCCACAGTCTTCTCAGCAGAGAACATTGCTGATCACAAGCAAATTTCCAGCCTTGGAACATTGCAGGAACAGTGTGGACAAATCTGGCAAAAATTGTTGCCCACAGGGACAAGGGAAAAAGTGTGTGTTAGTATTTCTGGGCCAGAGGGAAGAAAACTGCCAGCTGAAGTATTAGCTGTAAAATGGAACAGCTAAAAGGCAGCTGCAGGATTATTTTGAAGGATATTTTTCCTTCTGTTCCCCACCTGAAGAGCATTCAATGATGTGTATTTTGTGGGTTCTAAGTGACAGAGTAGTGCTAAGTGACTACTAGGATCAATGAAAATGAAGGAAAATGGCCATGCCATCTACTTCAGGTTGTAATGTAGTGCTTTGAACTCCATGCCTCTCCCTCTCTCCCAGCTTTATGGAGGTATCTATTGCTTTGTCTGTCTGCGTTATGAAGAATCTATTGTACATATGGAGAAACGTGCCTAAACAACACCAGAGTTTGGAAAATAGCTGTGTTCTTTCAACTTTAATTCTCTCTAAGGCTTAACCACTGAACTGCACAACATTATGGATCACAGCCCATTAGAAAAAACAAGGTACAATGTGTACTCTCCTCTGAACTATCGCTATTTTCTTTGTGTTTTCACTTGCTTTAGCAACACCCAACATAGAAAGAACTGTTCCCTTTCCTCCTGCAATCAAACCAAAGTTGTCTGACTTCGAAATTCTAAGAGCTCACAGGTACAAAATATCAGAACACCTGTCTTGGTATGAAGAGATCTTGTGGTAGGAACCAAGCCTCCCCATCAAGGCCAAATCCTGCCTGATCAATCTGGTGGCCTACTATGATGGAGAGGCTACTTCAGTGAACAAGGGAAAAGCTGCAAACGTCACTTATCTGGATTTCTGTACAGCCTTTGACATGGTCCCTTACAACATCCTTCTTTTTAAATTGCAGGGAGGTGGATTTGGTAGGTGGACTGTGAGATTGATAAGGAATTGGTTGGATGGTCACATCCACAGTGTAGCGATCAATGGCTCAGAAGACCAGTGGATGCCAGTGACAAGTGCTGTCTCTCAGGGGTCCATGCTGGGACAAGTGTTATTGAATATCTTCATTAATTGCACAGATGAAGGGGTCAACACCACCCTCAGCAAATTTGCAGATGACACCAAGCTAAGTTGTCCAGATGACACACCTGAAGGACAGAATGCCATCCAGAGGGATCTGGACAAGCTCAAGAAATGGTGGGCCGAAGGGAAACTCATGTGGTTTAATAAGACCAAGTGTAAAGTCTTGCATCTGGGCCATGGCAACTCTCGGTATCAACACAGGTTGGGAATGAACAGCTGGAGAGCAGCCCGGTCGAGAAGGACTTGGGGGTGCTGGTGGATGAGAGACTGGTCATGAGCCGGCCATGTGCACTCACAGCCCAGAGAGCCAATTTAGTTCTGGGCTGCATACAAAGCATAATGGCCAGCAGGGAGGGGATTCTGCCCCTCAACTCCACTCTGGTGAGACCCCACCTGGAGTGCTGCATCCAGCTCTGGGGTCCCCAGCACAGGAAGGACATCGCCCTGTTGGAGTGAGTCTAGAGGAAGGCTAGCAAGATGATTCGAGGGATGGAGCACCTCTCTGATGAGGAAAGGTAGGGAGAATTAGGATAGTTCAGCCTAGGGAAGACAAGGTTTTGAGGTGACCTAATTGTGGCCTTCCAGTACCTGAAGTGAGCCTACAAGAAAGACCGAGAAACTACTTACAAGGCCATGTAGTGACAGGACAAGGGGGAATGGCTACAAACTGAAAGACAGTAGGTTTAGATTAGATATTAGGAAGAAATTCTTCATTGTGAGGGTAGTGAAGCACTGGAACAGGTTGTCCAGAGAAATTTTGGGTGCGCCATCCCTGGAATTGTTCAAGTCCAGGTTGTATGGGACTCTGAGTAACCTGGTCTAGTGGAAGGTGTCCCTGCCCACAACAGGGGGGTTGGAACAAGATGATCTTTAAGGTCCTTTCCAACCCAAACCATTCTCTGGTTCTATGATCATAAGTACCTCTGCTTCAGGTGATGCCATAGAACCTTCTGGAGTTCAGGCCATTTTGTGCTAAAGTTGTGATCTGTCCGTAAGAGTGAAAGGAAAGCGTGAATGAGCCACTCTGTTCTGGGATGTAAAAAATGGCAAGTTCTAAGGCTTTTTTCCTCCAGAAGTCATATTAGGCATGACCTGGGAGCAAGGGATCTTGTGTTCACCAGCCAAGGGTTCACATTGTCAGAGCAGGAACACGTGTTGTGTGCGAAAGACACAATAATGTCAGTATGTCTACTTGCCAGCTGTTTGCAGCATGTTTAACCCCTTTCACCCTGTTCCCTCCCTCCTCTCCCTCCAATCCCTGCATAGTGCACAAATGAAAACACGTATCAACACAGCAATCTAAAATCTGGCCTTCTCCCTGGAAAGCATTGAAACTCCATTGTAAGAGACCTGACAATGTAAATTTAACTGCTGGATAGGTTTGAACCTGGCTGACAACACATACAGACGCAATCAAGAATGGATGAACTCTCCAAGACACATGGAAAGTGTGTGGCAAAATGAAGCTCTTCTAGTAAAGATATTATTCTGTTTTCAACATAAATCCTATGTTATGACTTAACTTCCTGTCTTTCTACATATGCACCATCTTGTCTCTCTTCTTTCATGTCATTATTCAAAGCAGAATTTTGTTTAAAACGTCTAGGAGCTAAGACTACGTCTACAGATATGTCAGAAGTAAATAGCTTTGTAGATTTGGGCCTCTTCTCAAAGCCCATTGTCTCCATTGTGCTTTCTTTCCACCACTATGTATCTCTGTAACAAGCGGTTATAGCTGTGTTTGATTTGAACAGTGACTGATGAGTACAAGCAGGGCAGGGAGGGAGCAGAAGGGTGTAGGGAGCAAATATTCAATTTAAAAAACTTGTGCTATAAAATACATAATAATTTTCAAGTGAAAAGGACATCTTCATTTTCTAAATGGGTCTTTTAAAATGATAGGCAATAATGGGAGAATAAGTCCATTATTCATTTATAAAGGAATTAGCATAACAAAGCTGCTTAATGTGAGAGTTCAGAAAGCTCTGATTAATAAATTAATCCTCATATTTTACAATAGGTCTCATTTTTTTTGAATAATTTCTATACGAAACTGTTTTAATAATCTCAGTGTTTTTCTTCAGAAAATTTAACTCTTTGTGACCTAGCCAGCGCAGAAACCAAGACGAATTTCATGTTGTGTAGATGGGTGCAAAGAAATGTTGCTCTCGAGCACTGGTAGCATTGCACAGGGAAAAGCTGGAGGCAGGAGCAGAGAGAGCTCCACCGGTGGCTACGCAGCACACAAGGGTCCAGCACACTGGTGCTGATATCTAAGCAGCACAATCTAAGTTAACCTAAATGGTAATTAATATGAAGGGAGAAAAGAATTATGAGCCTTCAGTTTTGAGAAGAGTAGCCTGAATATAGAATGATTTATTTCTTAAAATCTCTTTAAATCCTTTTCATAATTTTTCTTTCTATAAGTTACTTTTTAGTGTGGACACAGTCTCTTAAACTTGCCTGCTCATCACTAGACAGACTCTACAGTACAATTAAAAGCCTTTGCTTTTCTGAAAAGGTTCCAGATGAAACATTTTCCATATCAAGTCATTGCTCTGCTGTCTTGTGAAGACAAGTAAGGCATAATTCTCAATCTCCTTTTCTTAGAAAAGAGCCTTTAACTCTGTCTTCTTTTTTAAATTTCAGTAAATCTGGCCCTTTTATCTGAATAACCCATAAAAGGATATTATTCAGGTTTATTTTATTAGTAGCATTGTTCCTACGTAGCTGTAAGCAATACCATGTGATGTATGGCATCATTCCTTGTCTATTTCTGTATTAAGAGTTTTAGATAGTAGCCTTTCTCTTTTTACAAGAAGACACTAATGAAACCAGCACTTTCTGATTCCATTCCTCTTTCCTCCCATAATTGACTTCTGATGCTGTTATTTCCCTCCATGCAGTTCTAATAGGAGTGGACAAATCTCTCTGATTACTTTTGGAGAGCCAGAAAGGATGCTTACAACAGGAATCTTGAGATAAAATGCTAGTCACAATGAAGCAGAGAATGGTGAATTCTGTTCAGACACACCATGCACCATAGAAGTCCTGATGTGACTTGCTCCAGTCTGCTTTTGAAACCTTTGGGGAGAGAATTAATGATGTAGTAACATAACAGGGAAGGCAGAAAAGAGAAAATAATGATGACGTTGGTAGTTTCACCTTGAACAATGTGAATGCCACTTTTGCTGAACTTATCAGAGTGCTCATAGTGCGGTTTGACTGGGGAATGGGAAAAAAAGGCCTGGGAGGCACTTGCTGACCTCCTCAGATTAGGAGTTCGGTCACTGCACAATGACCGAAAGTCTCAGCCATTGGGTTTGTGTCCTTCCTTTGGATAATGCAAATGGAGTTTCCTTCTCTGGCCTACTGCTTACACATCAACAGGAAACAACTGTAAACCTTTCTTTGGGTTGTCAGAGTACTGAAGTCTCATTTCTGGTGTTACTGACCTTTGCTCATTCACCCGTGGACTCCTCCGGTACATTCAAATTGCCTGTTCTCATCTCACCTTTATTCTGTAAATCTACAAGACAATGCACTGCCTTGTTAAATGGAATAGGGCAGCAGGGGAAAAAATCATTTTACACAACAGTAACAGTATGTATCTAGACTTCACAGCAGTTCTTCACAAATAACTCTCACTTCAAATGCAAGCCAGAAGCAGCACATGTTTAAAAGGAACGCATTTGACAGATTACATTCCCTAATAAGTCTCATATTGCAAAACAGAGAGGAAGACACTATTAGAAAACTGTTTCTAATTCACGTTTTATTACAAATTAATGATGCAAACAGGAAAACAGAAACTCCATTACTTATTTGCATAAGAATTCCTTCATCAATGAGCCTTCAGTTTGAGTTTTATTTGTGATTCCTGCCACTCCTGCTTTGGTTAAATTTATAATTTATATATTTGTTATTTTGATTTAATTTATGGTTTCTTGTTGCATAGAGTGCCTTAGAAAGAGCTGTGAAAACTTGGTGAAATCTATTTGGCAAAGACAGACTGTCTTTACAGAAAAATTAACAGGGTTTGCCAAGCTCATGAGCCCAAGGGTTGTATCATTTAAATCTTTCTCTCAATGAAAAAAAGAAAAGCCCTTAGAAATTACTTCTTTGGCACTCAGCACCAACCTCCATTTAATTGTTCTTCCCTTTGGCATTGCTGCTTCTCACAAGGAACTAAAAAAAAAAATCAACTTTTGCAAGTGCCTTTAAGGTCCTATTCATATTCTTCCTCACTTTATTTCTGCTGTTCTAGTTTTTCTCTTCTACTGTTCTCACCATACTATATTCAGAGAAGACATCATTCTCTTTTAGCCCAACCCTAGACACAAAGCAGAGATTTGGTGGCAGTTGGTGATTTATCAGCTCGGAAGGTCTGTTGAATCTTTTCCAACCTTAACAATTGTCTGATTCTCAGGTTTGCAAGAATGACAAGTTTCACTGTGTATAAATGTTTGCTCTATGTAAATTTGTGTATCTATGTTTCTGTATGATTGTGCATTTTCAAACCTTCACTATGAACATACATGCAAAACCAGCAGAAAGCCATGGGATTCAAGGACATCCGTTGGCTGAAGTTCAGTAGCCAACTGCTATTTGTGGATTTTCAAGAAAGATTTGTTATATTACAGTATTTTTACTTTTTTTGTGGGTATTCAAAATTCTAGCATAGCAGCATTTCTGTCTCAGTAATGATTTAAGATCTACCTATAGTCTTTAATTACTCTCTGTGTGTCATTTATTCTTTGGACTCAGAAGACTTGTTCTCATCTGTTGACTAAGTATTTAACATGAAGTGTTTCATCAAAGACTAGACTAGTCAGGGTTCACAGTCATAAAATAAAAGGTAGAGTCTGATAGAATGACATTGATTCTCTGTCCTTTCCAAAGATAGCTGACAAATTAAAAACAATAAAATATAAGTTGAGACACATGACGTTTCATTTCTGGTTAGCTAGGGAGAGTAATACATGAGCCACAGGCAGGTCCATCAATCTCATCTGGCCAGAGATGAAACTCCACGTATAGCAACCCTCGTTCAGTTTTTGTTTCATTTTGCTTTGCTTTGTGGCTTTTCCATAAAATCCATCATTACAATAAAAATGAGAAAATGAAAAATGAAGTTTTTGTGATGTTCAAAATTATGTGCATTAAAAAAAGCAAACCACAACAACAACAAAAAGTCACAAATAAATATTTTGCAAACTATGCAGTAATTTTTTTTTTTTGCAAATATAACAATCTAATAACAAATTTATTCTGGAGTCCTGCTTTCTCTTGAATATCACATTTGTAGTCAGAGATATTTCTAAGAACGAGAACATAACAGAAGTGGCAGCACAAACGTAACCAACAGCAATCTTTGTAATTCCTGCTTTCCAGGTTAGCCAGAGTCCCTTTCAGTCATCATAGCAACTAAACAGGTCTCAGAACAACTTCATCTGCAGTTTATGGTGGCATGGAGCATGATTGCCACACTCATTGTGAGGCAAGGAAGCAGAAACACAACAGATCAAAGTCCAATGGCCACAACAATGTCTTATCCTTGGCTTCAGGCTCCAGGCCCCCAGCTCAGCACCACAGTAGGTGCTGAAAGCAGACTAGTGACTCTATAATTGAGTCATTCCCATATCCTTATGGTGGCTTAGGGAATCAGAGATGAGAATTGTGCAGGGTTTCATTGGAGAATTAAGGTCTGTTCTTTGCTCAGTCAGCCATTTGGTTTATAGTGGTGGATGATGCATGCCTCTTATTCTTCTCTTCTTGGGATGTGAGGATGCCTGTGGAAAGAGAGAGCACTATCAGTTAGCCAGGTGTTTCAGTTTGAGACTGGCCAGAGGCCAG